>DWJK01001237.1:0-17669 GCA_018248815.1 Croniades pieria auraria | reverse complement strand
GTACAGGTCTGAAACTAGTCGGGCATTCCCGCAAAACGTACGTGAGTTAAGCCGTTACATTTTTAATCATGATAAAGTTTGTATGTAATAAACGCTGATGAAATGAAAAGTCACGTCCGTTACACCATACAACGTACATTTTTCAGAAGCGCTTTATTAACATTTTAAAATGTCACCATTTTCAATACGTCAAAGACTGGCGGCTTATGGTATATACAATTAATAAATAAAAAATTAAGCTACCTGTGTCGATATAATTAAAAACATCTAATTCTAGATTAAAGAAATGGAAAAAGCAATCCGTCTTTGTGACAAGATAATGACGAAAGCGCTTAAATCGCACAAAGTGGAATACCAACAAAAGGAATCCATAGATTCCACGAGGGTTTCCAGTCCAAGATCTATGTACATTAATTATCCTCCGTGACATGAATAATATTACGGTACAACGGCAATTAGGAGTTCAATTAATCAATTAGAGAATCGGGAATTGTTTCTACGAACGTTCATATCTTCGCTTCATTCCTGCTAGGTAATATTTGTGGGAGTTTTCCTGTCAATTAATGTTGTTAGCTATGTAGATAATGTAACGTAACATCACGGGCCTATTGCCATACGTCTGGCACAATTCTAGACCTTGAGTTATTTAATGGATAATTCAATTTGGGAAAATCACTTGTCAGTATCAGAATTTATATTATAAAACGTAAAAATTAAAGATGAAATGGAACATCTATATTTCATCTCATAAGTGTATTAATGTTATATATAACTGTAAATGATAACGTAAATCTGATAATAGTTTGAAAAGGTCGTTTGATTGGACAAAATCACTACATTTTTCCAGCCCGGTGGGGTGACGTCCTGCGAAAGGCTGCAGGCAGATGCTGGATGCGACAAACCGTCGATAAGACGTGATGGCGCTCTTTGGGGGAGGCCTATGTCCAGCAGTGGACTGAGATAGGCTGATGACGATGACGACGATGACCATTTTTAGTTTATTTTCGACATAGACATCGATCGATCATTCCCCTGTTAGTCACGGGTTTCTTTTCAAAATGAGTAATGGGTAAGGCAAAGCATATAGTATTTCAGTTTGTCATCTTCATTTATTTTTGCTGTTAATTATAACGGCACTATTCTTAGGGTTACTAATATCGCCTGGTGACTAATTTATTTATTTCCAATATCACTGTGTTTATGTAATATGTATAGCAAAACCGCATTGGGTCGACGTGACTGATGCAAAATATATTGTGAATTTATTATGAGTGTTACTTCAGCATCACTTAATATTGAATATTTGTCATAAGTCCACGAACTAGATAATTAAATATTATTAGAAGTAGGCCGTAGGGAGGGAGCACGGGGCACTAAATAGCCCTGTGGAATCAGTTGCATTAATTTCGTTTATTGTATCCTATTTCAAGTATATGTATCCCAAGAGGGGATATTTATTATTAATCAAATCACTAAAACTTCAGAACTTCAAAATTTCTATGATTGAAGCTTTAAACATTTGTAACTTTTTATATCCTTTATTAATATTGTTGGTCAAAACGGAAGTGTCTTTTTACCCACAACGTATATCTCCTACGGTGGAACTCCATGACCTGGCGTGATGTTATAATGACAAATTTGTATGTATGTATATTTTTCAAAGAAGGTATTTGCCCGAGTTAGTTGGTAAATTAATTAGCCGATTGTGTTCCGATTGTATTGTACGTACCGGCTTCGTTGTTAGCCGAATTGAGCCGTCTGGGCATCGACAATGACTCTATATAGTTATTGTGCGAAATAACTGAGCCAAGTTCAATAGATATTGGTTCTTTGTGTATAAATTGCAGAGGACTGTAGTTACGGTCCATTGACTCAAATGAAGCATCAAATCAACGTTTTGCGGGATATAACGGAAGATTTCGCTAACAGGTTTAATGTAGGTAGTGCTGGTCATTTCGGTATTCAATTTTGTCAATACAGTGAGCCGCAAGGAATGTTGTCAGGTCTTAGTAGTAGAGTTCGTGACGTATGTCTTTCTGCTTGTAACACCGGGTAGACGACAAAGTGATATGATTTAACCCTACCTAATCTAACCTAAACGGACCTAACTGAATCCAACCTAACCTAAACTAACCTAACCTGGCCCAATATTAAAGGAGTAACCACAACAGCCGTACTTATATGACTGGAGATAATGTAATGGTTACGTTGTTATTTTTTAATATAAATTGTAAAAAGACGTATTTTTATTGAGATTTTTATATACATAGAGTGACTTTACATTTTTTGTTAGTCCACTACGGAAGTGGAAGTCAGGAGGCGACCTTAACCGAAACAATCTGTCTGATAATTTATACTAAGATATTTTTTAAACATTGAAGTATTTGTTACAATTATATATGTCGTTTAGTATTTCAAGCATGATTAATTGCCCTAGCCGCCGATGCGCGATGTGCAGCAGCGTAGGAGGTGAAAGAAGCTAAGTTTTTCGATCACTAATCCACTAGACCAGGTTGGGGATTATACGACAAAATCCTCGAGGAGACCTGTATCCAGGAGTGGATTGAGACTTGGTCATGATGATGATGATGCCTATTTATAGCTTTAGAGTTACTCTTTAACATATACGATATACATGAATGATAAAATAATAAATTATTGTCAGTTGGTCAATAGCAATTACAACAACTGCGTTTGATTTTTGAATAAAATTGCGTGTGATCAAGTTATGCTATTCATGATTGTTTATTATAATTGAGAAATCATAACCGAAGTAAAGAGAAATAAAAAAATCCAGTTTTTCGGAATACTTCGCGAGCTTAGAATTAGCATAGCGCTATAGTCTAGATAGTGACATTGCAAGGGCAGTTGATTGATGGCGAAGATAGGTGCAGTGGTGCTCTAGAGAGGAACATGATTATTGTTTATACGGCTCTTAGAAAAGATAGTAAAAGGCACAAAAAATTAAAAAAAATAATAAAGAAATTTTGACAGAGACGTCGTCGATTAATAATAATAATGTGTCCTACAAAGGTACTTTGGGCTATACTTAATGACTAATAATATGTTTCAACACAAAATTCAAATTTATTGTTCCTTTCTGTATTCTTATTCTTAAGATGTTTTTAACCAATAACATTTTATGTATCACATGTATTTATGAATCTTTATTGAACATTACATTGGATATGAAAAAAAACAATTAATTACCATGTCTTAATTTTTGACAAAATAAAGTTCTTAGGTTTTTGGAACAGGAAGCGTAAATTGGTAAAATAAGTGTACATGTGTTCATTATATTTATAGAAGGAAATAAGACTAAAACATGTATTATTTTTTAAATTCTTTATTGTTAATTACAGGCCTGACTATTAATACATTTATTTGAGTAAGCACATATCTATTATTGAAACTGTCTTTATTATTCGAGAACTAGTCATTGTTACCAGTAGACTAGTATTGCGGGAAGCTACGTAATTCGTGAATCATGTTACAAAAATTAAGATAGCTATTACACACCGTTCAATAATATAACTTGTTATAAGAGGTTTGATATAAAACATGTGCGTATGTTTTGCCGCCATATTAAATCAGGTGTTCGTTGGCGTCCACCGCAGTTTGATGGCGACGAGCGCGCGAAACCGACGCCGTTCGAAAGACGAATTTGCCGCGCAAAGTGACAGTTCGAAAAAGAACTGAAGTTTTTTTATTATTTCACTAAAAAGTGTTTAGTGAATAATGGGCTCTTAATATTTTTATACGCCCAGAGACTTTTTATAAAACTTAACTTTTTTTGACATATCATTTTAAAAAAATCGCTACGATTTCGGACAATTTTGTTTTCTTTGACTACCAGTGTTAGTTTTTAATTTTACAAAAGCTGTAATGACGAACACGTAAGTAAAACATTATTTGCATTTTGTCAACGGCTTTATTGTGTGATGAAAGATGTAAATTTCTTGGCTTAGAATCCGTGGTGCTGTCAATCCTCTTGACGTGTTTTGATTTTAAAATTGTATGCAATTATAAAAGAAACACCAACTTTTTAAAATACCAATTTTAACAAACAAACAAAATAAAATTCTCTTCTTTTATTTAGAAAAACGTTTGACATTGATTTATGCAATAGGCTTATAGGTTCTCGTTTAAGAAATAAACACCTACATCTTGGATTTGAAAAAAGTTTAAAAATATTTAAGTTGATTTGCTGAATCGATAGTTAAATTAAGGGTAATGCCACATCCATCCATCAAATCAACACATAAAATCTATAACTAGACTAGGATATATGTATATTTAGTGTATACCTTAATCTCCATCAACAGAACAGCAATTACTTGCTATATTCACAACTAGTAACAAATAAAATTGTTACTATTTTTATAATTCAGTGTTATTTACTTAAAAAATAAAAAAAATATGAAATCCTCAAACTGAACTTGTCTTATGACTACTAAAATTCGCTTCGTTCTTAGTAATAGGATGGTTAATTAGAATAGTTACTCAATTATACATGGCATAATAAATTTTTTTTAAGTCAGTGTACATTTTTTCTTACTGATAACAAATTTTTTTCATTTCTTTTTCTCGTTTGTTACCGTAACCAATATTTAAAGTTAACGAATGTTTTTGCAAGACAAAAAATTAATAGGTACTACGTAATGAGTAAATATATTTTCTTTTAATGTTTAAACGAAACATCACGCTTGTAATCGTCGAAGACGTAGGTGGTGGAGAAGTTTAGTACATTCCTGCGTTTCGCCAGTTACGTTATACGTGCAATCATGGAGTAAGTGGTCAGCTTATTTCGGTACACAGGGCACAAACCCAGACTTCAAGTTACTTCTAAAAATTTTTACTAGAAAATACAAGTTTGCAAATCTAATACTGAGTCGGGGATTTGAACCCGAGATCTTACGATCAGCAATCACGCTTCTAACCACTCGATCAACAAGGCAGTAGTTAGTATCTTGCAGGCAGGCGAGACAGTAATTTCTAATTTTAGAAAAAAAAGAAATAAAATAATATTACGCCATTAAGGTTTCATTATGCTCTACACATGTATATGTGTATACATTTAAATTATGCTCTGGCATATCTCAAGTATATTTATTTCTGGATAGTGTGACTATTTCTGTTCGACCAGAACTTCTGAAGACCCTCCAAGCTTCGCGTAAGACTGAGAGTAGTCAGGCTATCCCGAAAAATACTGCAGGTGTGAAACCGATACATAATTTAATCTATACAGTATTCGTTAATACATTATGAAACCTATGCAGTCATCTACATAAAAACGCTCCCCACAATACATTGGTCTTGGCAAAGACTCATGACGCTGACTAGTCCACTTTGACATTGCGTTCTTCGTGCCGTTGTCGTAACAAAATCGAGTGGCGATAAAATAAAAAACGAGATTATATTATGACTACAATTAAATTTTTATGGAAACTAGCAAATAATAAAGGCACACGAAAATTTATATCCAGTGGTATTGCTTTCATAGCACCCACATTTAAAAAAATATATAATACCGTCAGTTGTGTTGATTACATCATTAATTGTACCATTATTGGAAGTGGGTCTTCTCTCGGAATGAAAAGGGTCAGGGCTAGACTCTATTACGCTGATTAATTCCTTATTAGCAAATTTTACACATCTTGAAAGAACTTTACGTAGAACTGTCAGTCGTGAAATTTTTTTTACAACGTGTTCCTTCACCGTTGCAAGTAATATACAGGCTTGAAATGTATATAATTTTGTAGACAGAGGTGCGGCGGTTATTTAAATCCAGAATTCCCAAACTGAGTCTAACAATACAGGCTATCGATTATTTGGAATTTATTAAACCAAAAAAGAAACCTGTCATGAAAAATATGTGCACCCTGTATCACACGGACGTTGGTGTTGATAGTGTTTTAACAAACGACGTAAATAATTCATCGCTTCTTGCCTACCCCCTCGCAGTGTATCAAATCGGTCAGTGTCTGAGTTCTTACGTTCTTAAACCGGTGCAACAGTGCAGTAAATACATTATGAAATATTTATTGTTACGGCTCATTAGCAAGTAGAAGGTTCATCTGTATTGTCATTTTAGTCTTCTAACTCCATTAAGGTCGGAATACCGGGAGTGGAATATTTGACAGTTAGACAAGATGTTGATGTTCCCGTTGGATTAGTTTCGTGTAAGAATCGGTAAAAAGAGAATGGTACTCCTTGTATCAGGTGGCCTGACGACTTTAAAAAAAGATTGGTGTCGATTAGGGCAGATCTATGTCCAACTCTGGACTTCTAAAGGCTAATGGATGGATGGGATGAGTAAGCATTTACTTCACCATGCACATTGCATTTGTCCGCACACCTGGTTAAAAATTCTATCAGCAAAAGCATAGAATAAGGGGGTTGCATCCATCTTTGAATGTTGGTGTTGTAATTTGGAAAGTGTGTATAGATTATAAACTTCGTTGTCATTTAATATAATTTCTACGATACCTAAAGTAATTTTTACGCAATATTACATGGATTGGTAGAAGAAAATATAGAAACTCAAGATCGCTAGCAACGGAGCGCACATTCTTGATAAAGATGATGAAGTTCATGTTAACAATGATGTCGATGATGATTATAGTGATGATAAATGTATATGTGTCCATAGTCATAAAAACAGCAAATGTTACTAAATAGTCGAAAGATTTAAGTACAATGTAAATTCAAGATAAGTACTAAACACTTTATTAAACAAAGAAGGATAAAAAATTTAATACCAGACTCCATTCTTTTTAATTTTAGTGACAAAATTTAATTCGTCGTTAGCCGTTGGCTGATAATTCAAACGTTATCTGGGTTACTAGGAACGCAGCAGGCAGTCAGTTCTACTTTCGCATTTCTAATATTGATATTGATGATGATTTATGATCGTCGGTCTGTACTAAAAGGCAATCAAGGAATGCTTTGTTACAATAAACATTGGTTACGATCAGCTATTACTGGTAACAGTTAGTAAAACTAGGTCTGTTTGTGAAATAAACGTTAAACGTTCCCTCGAGGTGTGGGTACTTTTGAAAAAAACTAAAGAATTTCCGTGATTATTAGCTAAGGTCAGTATAAGAAATGACTTATGTCCAGCAAATTGATATAAGCTGACAATGATGGTTACCTAAGAAGTTATTTAATAGAACTCATGTTCCACTTTAGATAGAACAAAGATGTGCTAACCTTGACAACTTGACAACAAAGTTGGAACGTTTTATGTGCTATTGTGTCAGTCTACCACACCGGTTAACATATCACTGTAAGCAATAAGTTTCGTGTCATGGATAGGTGCAGTGATCTTACTACACGTGAAGTTGTTTTGACTAGCCACTGCATAACTGTCTTCAGTACTGACTTGGCGCAAATATTGCTGGGTTTGATTCCTGGTTGGCCAGATATACATATGTATGTTTAGACATGGGACTCGTCAAGATGAGAAGGATACGATCGTGGTGACCATGTCAATATTATGTAAAAATGACAAGTAGCTACCGTTACCGCAAATTCAAATGTCGAATATATTGTGTAATTACGCGCCAATTTGACAAAAAACCGTTAAATGTCCGAACATATCTATTCAGCTACTATCAAATCACGTCCATGTTTACAACGGCCGCGGTATCTGATATTGGCAGTTATCAGACTGTGTTCGCTTATATTGTGATAAGCGTTATCCGGATATTTGTTTTTGAACGGATATTTGAAGGACTTCCATTCTCTAATGTATTTGAATGAAATTCTTTTACGAATGAACGTGATTGCTTAACTTATAAAATTATAAAAACCATATCCCTGTATGACGAGAGTAATTAATGTGAAAGTATTGCAATAGGCTCACCACCTTTTCAATGATACTTAAACGTAACTGGTGAAATGTGAGAGTGCACTACATTCCTCTGCCTACCCTTTCGGGGGTTACACGCGTAATGTTACGTTTTGTTACGCTGTTCTCTGCTTGCCCCGTAAAGGAGCTGACATAATAGTACAATGATAATAACCCTATGCGTTTTAAATTTAAATATCGCTTGCTAACGGTGAAGGAAAACATCGTGAGGAAACCTGGCACACCTTAGAATTTATAAAACAAAAAAAATTCTAAGGTGTGTGTGAAGTCTGCCAACGCGCACTTGGCCAGCGTGGCAGACTAATGGCCTTAACCCTCTCAA
This sequence comes from Croniades pieria auraria, assembly GCA_018248815.1. Lineage (NCBI taxonomy): Eukaryota > Metazoa > Arthropoda > Insecta > Lepidoptera > Hesperiidae > Croniades > Croniades pieria. The sequence goes on along the minus strand of DWJK01001237.1, from coordinate 9,474 downwards.
TATGAGACCCATATTCCAACAGTGGAATGACAAATAGGTCGATTATTATTTTTTTTTATTATTTATTTATAATAACCCTAAAAAAACAATAAATACGTATATGAGTATAATATCGTATAATTAATTTATGACAATAGGATCATACGCTATTCAATGAGACGTATAACATAACTGGTAAAACGTGTGGATACCAGTCCTTTACCTACCCCTTCGAGGAAATATAAGCGTAACTATATGTTAATTTAATACAATCTCAATTAGTTGTGGACGTTTACGAACCGTTTTGTTATTGAGTTTAAACGAGCGGGGACACGGAGAAGAATGACGGCTGTTGGTGAAATACGAAAACAAAACGACACAATAACACTCGTTGGCACAAGTATTGATAGTTAAACACTGTACAGGGTCGTCTGTGTCAATCCATATTCATGAGCCTATGCAAATTTGGTTTCAAATTAGTCTAGGAAAGTTCTAACACTCTACGGCCTGCAGTCTTAGAGTTGTTGAAGATAATTATAATGACGGTCTCAACGGTCGGGTAGTTGCAAGCGCAACAATTCCTGATTACCGAGTCCTGAGTTCAAATCCCTGGTAGGGTACTATTGGATTTTTCTAACTTGGATTTTCTAGTAGAAATTTCTAGTGGAGGCTTGGAAACTGGATCCGTGCCTGTGTATGGCAATAGGCTTACTAACTATTCCATCGAGAGACGTAAACGTAACTGGTGAAACATGGTAGTGTACTACACTCCTCTGCTTATCCCTTCGGGGATTACAGATTTGTTGTTGTGTTTGGTGATGATAATGACGTGCACTAATAAGTAAATAGACGAGTACGACCATATTTTTCTCTGAAAACTAATTTACCTGTAGGTGAGGTAAGGACAGTGAAAAAAAACAAAGTTACCGTTTGACTTTTTGCTATCCATACCTGTTATGCTACTTTTTGCTATTGGAAGCAAAATTTCAGTTAACACACCTCTTTTGTTGAATTGGTTACGCGAAATAACTTTGATCATATTGACAAAATTGGATGGATGCTCTCAAGTAGATAATTTTTGACCAACGTCATCTTCATTCTTTTTTTATCATCCATTTTCTCCATTATTTCTGATGTCTTTCGCTATAGTTGTACATAGTTATGTTTATCACTCTGTCTCATATCATTTACAGTATTTTTTTGATTCATATGCTCTTGGCAGTTGATTGGAGACGTGTAGAAAGATGTCTCCACGCCTTCGTTTCTTTCTTACAGTAAAATTATTTTTCACTCAGTTGTTGGTCCTCTGACTGTTTTTGTGACTGCCCCTCGAATTGGAGGTTTGTAGGGTCGAATGTCATCCAAGGCGATTCTCATCCAAGATTCTCTGATTACCATATCACTGGCTCCCTTAGTCAGGAATTGGATGTCCATCTTTAAGGTTTTTTAGAAATCATTAGTGTCATTATGGTTGACCTCCATTAGGCAACGTTTTGAAAAGTAAGCCGCTTGTCATTGAAAAGAAATGGCAAGGGAAACCGCGAGTATTATATTAAGCACAATAACACAACAGCTCTAATTACGACAAACACCATTCCACAATGAACTGGCTTGAACCGGTTAAAAGATTTTCGTACTTTCAAAAGAAGCACGTGTCGTTTAAAAATATAAAACGATCAGTGTAAATATCACTCAAATATTAATCAACATTTAATATCGTAAGAGACGAACAACAATAAAATACATTTTTGCACGCGTGGTGTCCGAGTGACCCAATAACATTTTTTTATTTTTAAAAGTATTAATGCTTTTGGTTTCGTTCACACTGCGTGTTTCATTGGAACGTGTATTTTCGTATCTGCTTGACGGTTAAGCTTTTTATTTTTATTATCACGCAATAATAACACATTGGCTATACACATTTATTTGAATTTTAAACGTAATGTAATAATATTATATTACTTACGCAATCGTGTTTCGAATCTATGAGATACAGTCGTATCAGGAATGTATGTTAGAAAACGATTTAAATCCTCTTGACAGTGTTAAATACATGTCAATATTAAATGTTACGTTCAATTTAATTATGAGGCATGTATTTATTTAAAGCACGTACTTATGTAAATCTTTATGAGGTAGAAATATTAGGCGAATAGAATTATAACAGTAATTTGTTTTTTATTTTTTTTTATATTTCCACCCTTGTATAGATAGCCCTTTGCGCATATAATCTAAGTGACTTTTATCATCTTTCATTACCATTTAACTATATCGTTTGCTTTGTTTTTTAATTTGTTGGCGCATCATATGAACAGACAAACAAATAAATAATTTTATGACTCGCATGGTGCGAAAGTGAATCGAGAGGCACAGATTTACAAAGTGTCACAGATAATATAAGATAAAGTCATTTATTGCGTGAAAGCAGACCATTTAAATCCGAGCCTGATATTCAAGTCTGTTTAATTAAATAACTCTGGCGCCGGTTTATCGCTACGCGTGTATGAAATTAAATTATTGTAACGTTTTCGTTTTCTTATTAATATATTAATGATCATAGATTTATTATACGTAGATTAGGGGAGCCAGACTAAAATATGTCCAATGAAAAAAAAGAGAAAATAAATGAGGCTATCTATCTTTTTGTCTTTGTCGTGAGTCCTGCGTCAGTAGTGAGATAGAGAGAGATAGAGATGGAGTATCTCGATCGTGTCTCTCTTTCTAACCGTCGGACGTTGTCGCTTACAAATTGCCGTATGTCTTCCCTATTCTATATGTAATGTTTCTATATTAATGATTATTTATTAGTGTCTATTTATTGGTTTATCTGTCTTTGAACTTTTTAATGTTATGTTTTAGTTAACACACTAGGTATTGTGATTCTTAAATCTTCTTTAATCATTGTTTTATTTTTAAAAATATACTAATATACATAGAGCATTTTTACTATACTGATTTACTTTTATATTTTGTTGGATTATGAAATGGGTTTTCAGTTCACCAAATTTTGAACCATTTCGACAAACTAAATAATTTATTGTTAACTCACGCAGCACTAAATACTACATAATTATCTTAGATGTGCTGCCATACGCGAGATTTAAAACGAAACGTCTTTATCTTGAATGTTTATCCGTTTGTGTTTTTTTTAAATAAACCTCAAGTATTATTACTCGTCAATCTAAAGCGTACCCAGTTTTTGGAGTAGCAACTAAAATTAGACCACACGGCGCCCCATATTATCATAATAGGTAATCGAATACCGACATATATCAAATTAATGAGTTCATAAAATGCCAATCGCTCCGCTAACGTAACGTTTGAAATGCGTTCCAAATTCGATTCTTTTATTAACAACCGGTCAACAGGCATACTGAAATTCGGCGCCATATTAATTTTTCACCTTGGCTCCATTTTTTTAAATACCGTAACAGCTCTTCTCGGAACACACAACAATTATTATATACATATTTTATCTGTATTTTTATTATCGCACTGAACAGATTTATTGATTTGTTTGCTCGAATACAAATAGACTGTTACTTATACTTTAGATAAAACCAATAGCTGTTCTGTGTGTATTCGATTTAAAATTTGAATTCATCGGTTGAAACGATTTTGAGTTTAGAATTGAATAAAATACGCGCATGTGCTTAATGAATGCAGTAATATCTGTGGTACGAATGACAAGCTTTAAAGTTATGTGCATTTCTGAGATTAAATATTGTTTGTCATAAATGTTAATGAGAATATTGCGGTGCCACCTGCATGCCCGCGAGCCCTTTATTCCTCTGAGATATTTGAAATAAGACAATCGGCGCTTATTCAGACTGATAGACAGAAACTGGTTGTTCCTATATTCTCTGGCCAACGGTTACTAAAACTCGCATTGGACTGATTCTCAAGGTCAATTATACCTTTGTTACCCTTGGGAATTAAGGAACATGCGACATGTTTCACTTTTTTTTTCTAGAATTTTCGGACCAAATTACATGAATACTACTATTTACTGCACTGTCGTAATCATCGTTATTTTAATTATAATTTCCATTATATTTTCAATTACTTTTAAATATAATTTTAATTATTTTAGTGGTGAACTTAGTGGTAAATTTTTTGAACTGAATTTAAAAATATTGCTCTTCATTAAGAGTTTAGTTTATTTTCGATTTCTATAAACATGATGTTCTATTTAATGGCAAGTATAAATTAAATAAAAAATGTATTAAATAACCTACATAACCTTACAGTTCTATAACAATAAAAATACACGAAATGAAATAACGATAAATTTAGCTATTGAAATCATAATATTTTGTTTTGCAAAAGCAGAATACGAAAATCCTTGGCCTGTGACAATAAAAACAAAAACCGCACAGTAACTGTATACAACAAGCAATAATGAGCAAATATTTGAAATGACATACCAAACATTTAAATGAACATAGCCAAACATTATGGGGCACAATGACAAATCCTTGGCCGGTATGATTAAATTTAAATATTTGTCACAAACTTTCTATTATAACACATTCAGACACAACAAACACCTGATCATACTTATCCAACACTGCGTCATACAGCCAGTTCATTGCAAGTGAGAAATGAACGATATTAAAGCAATATTATAATAATGCATATGTGATCGCAAAACAACGATTTAGTAGGACGCAATTTAAACTATAATACCAGCGCTTCTCTTGCTATAACGTGTCGGATTAGGTTTTTTTATGAATTTTTATCGTCGGCTTAGTGCGGATTCCAAACTGTTTTGACATATAACCTAAAATTTAGTTTCGCTGTCAGTGAAAAATAAGGTGTAAAATGGCCTTTTGATAAATAAATGATATAAATAATTTATTGCACTCAGTGTCACGTGTGACATTAGGCCAGGGAGTGCTGCAAATACTGTACATTCATCATTCACTCGTCGCCTTTTAGGCGGTATCTTAATTGCATTATTTACTCATTCATATATATTTTAAATCGTTTCAGTATTGTTTTAGCACTAAATAGAGATAAAACTACAATTACAATCATTCAATAACATTGTTTAAAAAAACATGTTCGTTTTTGTTCAAACATTTATATTATGTTACCACGCTTCTGGAAAGGTCCTGTTATATATCTGGGACATCGACATTGGCTGTAAATCTATGATATTCTCTGCTGTAATTAGTTCACTTACATGTCCTGGTATGATAAATGTACATCATTCGAATAACCATCGTTAAAAGTTGTACAAAATTAATAAAAATGGACAACATAAAAAAGATATAATATTGAAATTTACAAAGTTTAAAGAGTTTTATATCCGTGATGTATTCTAATGGCACAGATAAAAATGAACAACAAGAATTTATGCATAGATATATTATACGTAGATTAGAGGAGCCAGCCTCAAAATGTGTCCATCGAAAAACTGAGATTGCAAATGAGGCTACCTATATCTCTGTCTCTTTCTACTCGCGCATCCACAGGTAGCGCTAGCGTGAGTCATGCGTCACTAATAAGATAGAGAGAGATAGAGATAGGGTATCGCGATCGTTTCTTTCTTTCTAACCGTTGGAGGTTGCCGCTTACAGACAGCCGAATGTCTTCCCTACTCTATATATAGTATCGCTATGAATTTATGTGTCACAAGGGCAAAAAATTAAAAACAAAACTGACGGATCATAAAAAAGCTGTACTAGAGGAGGTGCGTGACCGAATAAATCCGATTACCATTTTGCTTAGGTTTTAACATTCCTAGACAATAAATATAAAAACAAGAATATTGCTTTGTAAAAGTTTGATAATATGTGAATTAAAAAAATGCCGGCGTAATTGTGTAATTGTTTATATTTATTTATAAGTTAGTATTTATTTTTAAAAAAAAATTATTCTTTATAAAATTTAAGAATGAGTTTAGAAAAAGAGAATATAAAGCCAGATTGAACTTAAAACATTATTTTATTTACTTTATGCGTGTTAGTTTACAACAAAATGGACTGATTTCTCAGAAAACCATTTTTAAGTGTCTTTCGTACTTCAAGATGCTATCAAACATAACCACCACAAAGAACGGTCGTTATTTGAAGAAAAATAAATTCTGGGCAATAAAACGCGTTACACTTAAACATGAATAGCATGATCTTGCCAAGCTTTCTCTAATAAATTTTATGGACATGTGCCCTGGATTCCTGGATTATAGCCTACATATGTTATAACAGTCGAAATGAAAGAACTCACGAACAAAACTAGATTTCCGAAAATATTATGTACCTATCCACTCAAATAAAATGAGGTCTATGCCCTGTAGTTTTTATTCTGCACAGTTTTTATTGGCCGTTTTTTGTTTGTTAACTGGACAGTTTAAACATAATGTGTCTATACACTGGCGCCGGGAGATTATCTGGTTAATGACATAATAATAAATGCGTAAACATAGTAATTTATGTTCAGACGGAATTTATAGTCTAGTACTTACATAAAAATTAGAATTTGTTTTAACACAGGCATGCATGTGATTATGCCGTAAAGATTTAACGATCATTATATTTCCCTGATAGCTCAGTGGGTTTAGATTGCAGATTCCTACTTGGACGGATCTAGCGTTCATGTTATAAACTTGCTTTTCTAACTGTAACATTATATGCGGTCTTAAAAGTACATGACATTTATTTATTGTAACCTTATCCCCTATTCTTAGGTGAGACGTAATCGGAACTGGTGAAATATGGGAGTGTACTGCACACCTCTGCCTATTCCTTCGGAGATTACAGGCGTGATGTTAAGATTTAACTATGAATGAAACATCGAGGGATGGCGTACCATGAATGTTTCTATATTGTCTGTTGCGTTCGAGGTCTGAAATTACATATTATAATATTGTTCATTTAAAAAAATAACATAACCTCACGCCTGTTATCCTCGAAGGGGTTGGCAGAGAAGTGTAGTACACTCCAACGTTTCACTAGTTACGTTTAAATCCCATAGAATAGGTGGTGAGCCTGTTGCTATACACCGAGTACAGATCCAGATTCCGATTCACTACTAGAAATTCTAATTTAGAAAAATCCTCTAGTACCCGACCCGGGCTTGGAATCCAAGACCTCCCCCGGTCGGCAGTCGCGCTTGCAATGAGGCAATGAGGCAGTCTAATTGCTAATTGTTAATTTAGATCTATAGAAAGCAAGATATTTATTTGGTAGGGCTAGTTACTACTAACTTGAATTTAAAGGTTGCACAGGGTTCATTCATAAACGTCCTTTCTACTTTATTATGTAAGGAACATCAATGAAAATAATTCAAGCCGAATTTATTAAACAAAATTCAATTACTCAGTTTTTAATATTTAATCTGCATGTCCTGGTTAATTTTCAAACTTATTTATAGTCTATGGCTAAAACGAAGTACTTGTAATGATAAATACTTGTAATTATTTACATGCCTTTCATATTTATTATCTGCGACATCAGCCGTCAAGCATACAATTTATACTGAAGTAAAACTCACCCCATCAATATGCAAATATCCCTTTTAGAATTTAAATTAAATCCTAGTCATAGACCATAAAGTTAAATATAGCAAATGACCAGAATTATAAACAGTCTGTGATGATAATATTTTTTATCTGTACATAAACATATCTAGGTAATATAGAAACTGTTGTTCCGGTTCTGTTTTCGCATATGATTGTTGAGATTCTTTAAATGTTTTTTGTTTTTAATCAACATCAAAAGAAGAACTCACCATGTTTCTCGTCTATGGTCGTCTATTTGTTTGTTTTTATAGAAATTTTTGTTTCAATTCAAACATCTACACGGTATATTATTCTTTCCTAAAATAATTCTTTTGTTACGATTTAATCTTGTGCTAAAACGTGGACTATACCATGACTTTGCAAATTTGCCTAATCATCATATGATTAAGTAAATACAAAGATTTTATTTAAAAAATATGTATGTAAATGTACAATTATTTTAATATGGGATACTTTTCGTTATCTCAACATTAACCATATTGTTGTTTCATAGTTATGTATGGGTTTCCTCTATAAATGCATAACATCCAAGCGTTTTAAAATATATTTCTATTTTTTTTATCCGATACACAATATAGTTTCAATATACAATTTTTTTTAAAATAAATTTCGAAGGTTAATTAAAAACAAGTTGCTTACATAAAAACAAAGGAATGATTTCGTTTTTGTTTAGTTTTATTGAGCTGAAACACAACGATTTAGATTTTACAGTGGATTCCCATTGTCGCGCGCAATAGGAATGGCACGTCAAGGCCATGGTAACACGTAATTAATGCCTCTCGTCTTACTGTTATCAACACAAGGCTCGATTACGTATACGGCTTAGCAAAGAAATTTCTTATGTCAATATTTTGTTTTGAGACTCGCGGGCTAGACTGAAGGTTTTTGATGCCGACGTCTCGTTGAAGAATTATGATAAAGATCACATGCTTTTTTTAGTATTATTAATCGAATAAAGTCCCTACATGGTATTTGTAGAGCAAAATTTTAAATTTTCTATAGGTACATGTCATGGATTATTTGGATTTTCCTAACAGAATTTCCGGTTGAAATTTCTAATAGCGGCTCGGAAACTGGATGCGTGCTGGTGTATGGCAATAAGTTCATGATTTACTCCATGGTGGGTCATAAACGTAACTGGTGAAACGCAGGAATGTATTACACTCTTTTTCAACCTTTCGGGAATTATAGGCATGCTGTTACGCTTTTATAAATGTAACATGAAAACTTGACTGACCCACCATTTCTGTACAAGGATCTCAAAGCGAAGGAATCCGTATCAGTCTTTGTATGATAATTATCATCTTCTGCTGTTCTACACTGGTCTTCGCTTAGTGCCAAGTGCAAATCGATAGGCTTCACACGCCTTAGACAACATCTTTACTTAATTGAGGACAAGTGTGACATATACTTGCCATGGAAGAGGGTGTACTTATTCAGTCATTTGTACTAAATACTTCGAGTATAAATAAAACATTTAAAGGCCATAATGTAGAATGTAGAAGAAACACGTCAGATCTGTAAGGATAAAGATATTTGGTACTCAGTGTTTTCTGCCTATCCCGTAAGGTATTTGCCGTGACGATGTAATAACAGTACAACAAAGGTCATTCTCAGACATATCCCTTAATACCACGACAACAGCTGTGTCATCCAACATGAGGGTACATTGTTTCAAACGCCTGTGAATTATTTAAACAAAGAATTCGAACAGCTATTCTAATATTTAAAATAGGAATGTTTATGTGTTTCGTAACGGTTGTTACTAACGGTTGTATTTAAAGTCCTATTAATACGCATGAGATATTAAAATCAAAGTTTAATTGGGAATAAAATTGAAAGCGAACTCGCTGATTTGTCATTCTATTTATCTATATGTATAAAAATGGATCACTGTTCGTTAGTCTCGCTAAAACTCGGGAACGGCTGGACCGATTTGGCTAATTTGGGTTTAGACTTATTTGTGAAAT
>DWJK01001236.1:0-17675 GCA_018248815.1 Croniades pieria auraria | reverse complement strand
TAAACGGTCGGTACGAATCAATCTATAAATATCTAACCAGTAAGTAAATGAATAGATGAGCAATATTGAACATTCTCCTAGCATGCGAAATGAAAGAATGTAGACATACAAAATTTCAGTATTGTATCTACCAGAGTCTGTGCTAATGTCAGCCGTATGATAGTCCAATAGATTATGTACGAACGAATACTTATGCACATTTTATTGCAAGCTTCACACATTTAAATGCAATATGCCGATTTTGTAAATGTGTTGTCTGTATTGCTCTTCAATAAATTAGTTTAGATAGTTTAATAATTCGCTCTCACACAGAACACGCCCGCGAAACAGAATAACTGACAAGGCAACCATTTCGTTAGTTTATTCCATGTAGTAAACTACTGGGGTAATTACGCAACTGTGCCCAATGTTCCCTTAAAATTCCTCACCTGTCTTAAAACATGCAATAATTTAAATATGAAACTAACAAATGACACCATGAAAAAGTAATATATGTATTTACGTCAACAGTGAGAACACGCCCACAGTCCACAGAATAACTAACGAGGCAGTAATTCCGCTTGTCTATTACGTGCAGTAACCTACTGCGGTAATTACACGACTGTGTCCAACGCTCCCGTTGCGGGGAAACTGACGCTAAGTGTCCGTGCTCTGTCTTAAAACGTAGAACACACGCTGCGATCAAAATAAGTATGGCAATTGTTTTAATTGTTTGGGGACGATTCGTTGATAGTTGAGCGTTCGAACTCTGGCCGTGTACACATTTTGTGTACAGCAACCTTTTTCGTTTACATAATCCTTGTATAGACGTTAGCAATGTTATTATTGTAACTTACGACAGGTCTCTTATGGGGTACACAGAGAGCACCGAATTCCAAATTCTGTCTTCACAGACCCAACGTGTACCTTCTAGATTTATTACACTATTCATACAAGCACGCAGGTTTTCGAGATTTTACACTCCCTCATTAGCCTGTAGCTTACCTATTTGCTGAAGACAGATGAGTCTTGGTCTCCCTCTGCACCTGTATCCATAAACATATGCATAGTACATCAGTTTCGTTATTCTTTCACCAGCTTTGTTCTAAAGATGTCCGATCCATGTCACTAACATTGAACAGAATTATTCTAGAGCAATGATATAGCGATCCAAATTCACAATTACAAAGAAATAAACTATAGAGAATAAATTACAAATTGACTGCCTCGTTGGTCGAGTGATTGCAAGCGCGACTGCCGATCGGGAGGTCCTGGGTTCAAATCCCGGGTCGGGTACTATTGGATTATTCTAATTTAAAATTTCTAGTAGTCACTCGGAGTCTGGTCTGTGCCCGGTGTATGGCAATAGGCTCACCACCAATTCCATGGGACGTAAACGTAACTGATGGAACGGGGGAGTATACTACACTCCCCTGCCTACCGCTTCGGGGATTACAGGCGTGATGTTACTAATACGTACACCAGAAAACAAGTTCTTGTATACGACAGTACGATTTAATTTCATTTTTTGAATAAATCGCATAGTGCTGTAAAATACTATAAAATATAAACTTTTGATAAAAACTGAAAGAAACGAAGCTACCGACACGCGGTGCATATTTCAACGCGTTTAAAGTGTAATTAAACAAAGCATACGATATTAAAAATGTAACTAAGGTTTCTCTTAATCTGTATTAAAGATGACCTAAAATTATTAATCGTTATATAAATTATGGCAGGATTATAACATGGCATAAGGAGTTCGTTATAAAATCAGTAGGTTCCTAATTAAAACTAAGATCCGGCGCAGATAGGGATTTTATCTCCGATCTAGCATCCCCACGGAGATTAGCCGCAGACTGTAATATTTAATATTGAAATTTATACCCTCCACTGCTATAAAAGTATCCTATGTTAATATCCACCACAGACAAGACGGTCGGTGGCTTGTATTAGGTATGGTAAAATATTAATATGCCGATAGTCGTTACGAATTTTCTTGAAATAGAAACGGAACATCGCGCCTCTAATCTCCCAAGGGGTAGGCAGAGGAGTGTATTACACTCCCACGTTTCACCAGTTACGAGTACGTTTAAGTCCCATGGAGTAGGTGGTGAGCCTATTGCCATGCACCAGGCAGAATTTCAGACTTCGAGTAACTATTAGATATTCTAAATTAGAAAAACCAATAGCACCCGATCCGGGATTCGAACTCAGGACCTCTTGATCAGCCGTCGCGCGTGCAATAACTCGACCAACAAGCCACTGAATAGATATGTGTATATATTATAGTTAATCTAATTTATAAAGTATGGGGACGTAGTCCTTAATACAATCACAACAAAGTTATGGTATAATATTAGTAGAAGAATTTGTACAGTAGAAATGCACGCAACGCCACGGCACCAACATAGTCAAACATAATTCACAAATTATCACACAACGAATCTAATCGATAAATAACTCGCGCTCGTTTCTCGAAATGTTATAATGCCGTAAACTTTAAATTAATATTCATTGCAAATTATTTTCCATCAGATATTGCAAAATTCATAACAAAATTATAAGATAAAAACACGCTGTTGCTTTGTTTAAAGAATGGTATTCAATTTTACGGGTCGATCTTTATTTTTTAATTATAACGATTATGCAAATAGATTAATTTATAGCAGCGGCTATGACGGAATATGCCATATATAATTATTCGTCCTGTTATATCTATGTACCATATACATATAATATATGTACATATTATGTATGTATTATAATATTACAACAGATTTGTTTTAAACGATTTTGAAAGTGACGACGAGATATCAAAGTAACAATGACCCATCTACAGACTGACCGAACGCTACATATTTTAATGATTTTATTATAACAATAATATTTATTATTAATGCGAAACGTGTGAAAAAATTGTGAATTAAATTAATGAAGGCATTTCTATGATTAAATATGTACCGGCTTAACTCACGTATATTTTTCGGGATGGCCCGACTATATAGTTTCGGACCGGAAGCGCTCATAAATGTTAGTGTTATTTTATGTTTTGTCCCTTTTTGTCATCGCTAATCACCATTAACGGGGAGCAAGACAAATATACAATAACCTTTTGAGCTTTTGTGAATTAATTCATATTTGGTTAATTTATTCATAGGCTGTTATTACCTTTTTTTTTGAGAACCATCTTATTCATTAAAGCGGGCGATATAAGTGTATATATCATGACTTAAATAAGTAACATCGTGGTAAGGGTATCGATTTGCGATCGAAACAATTCCAAGTGCTTTTCGCAGCCTTCAGAATGATGAAGTACGATATTTCTTTAAGGTGCTTGTGTCCCTCATATATTGAACATTGGGTCGACGGCTCCATGTTGTGACAAAAAATAATAATAATATTGATAACGATGACGTCTTTGTTACTGTAATTTGTTACCCATTCTGTGCACCTATATTTATTGTTGGACCGCTAAGTTACCTAACTAGAAAGGATAATTTCAAAACAATTATTTCTTTATTATTATTATAATTTAGAGTATATCTATCATAACATAATATGTATTTCCTAATTCGATAGCATTCTCAATGTCAATTTAGCAAAATGAATTAATTAAATGTTTGTATTAATTGATACTAGCAAATATTCTTAAGTATTTTATAACTTCGTATTATGGATCATTAACTTAAATATGTATACAATTGTGTATATGTATACTAAACTATAATATATTGAAATAAAATTATTGAAACCAACAGTGAGCTCAATGTGATGGTATCGTGCAAGCGTCATCGGATGTATCAATCGTCATTAAAAAATGAAAGCTCCGTACATCCAGTGCGCTGGTTGCCGCCTCATTGAAATGTGTTTTTTATTCATGAGTGATCCGCCGATGGCCCGATTGAGCTATCACACATAGTTTTATTTCGCCTTCGCCATATCGATCACCTACCCACCCGGTGTATAATGTACGTAACTGCGATTTCGTGATTTTGAACCGTAGATTCTAAGATCATCAAAAATTAATTTTCTTACTCTGTTTTTTGTACCATTACGCCGTTGCGAGGTAGACAGAGAGTACTGTGTGTTATGCAAGTGTTCCGCAAGTATGTAATTGGTCAACGTGGTAGACTAACTTTAGTCCTCCTTATTCTAAGAGGAGTGGCTAAAAGTAGAGCGTAAAAAGGTCGGTAATGACGATTATAATGATTAATTTTTCTGTTCACGAAACGTAACATCACGCCTGTAATCCCCGAAGGGGTAGGCAGAAGATTGTAGTACGCTACTACGTTTCACCAGTTACGTTTAAGTCAGATGAAATAGGTGGTGAGCCTATTGCTATACACTGGGCGCTGATCCAGACTAAGAGTCACTACCAGAAATTCTAAATTAGAAAATACCCATAGTACCCGACCCGGGATTTGAACCCAGGACCTCCCGTTCGGCAGTCGCGCTTGCAACCACTCGACCAACGAGGCAGGCCGTAAGTAAAATGTGATTAACCACTAACTATACTGATGAATTCTATGTGATTGCGTTCTTCAAACCACCTGACGTGCGAATATCGTAGCATCAATTAATATTGCATCAATTTCCATAATGTAAGCAACATATTATGCTAAGGCTTATGCCATTGTGTCATAATAACACTTACATATTCATTCATCGATCGCTATGAACATTAAGTTCAGATTACCAGAGCACACACCTTGGAGAACATTATGGAGAACTCTAATGTGTGCAAGTTTCCTTACGACTTTTCAGTCAGGATCCTATCCTGTAAGTACCAATTATAAAAAAAATTGTTCCGAAAACGCATGTGTTTACGTGTATATAATCATTTCATTAATAACTTTTAGAACTTCTTTATGTATTTGTTCGTCAGTATTGTTACTGATAATCAGAGATATGGACTTATAGGCGTTATTTATAATACCTATATGTTTATTAATATTAATACATACAGTAAGTAATTATTAATAAAATCCATTTAAACTTAGTCTACATGTTTAAATTTATTATTTTATTTTTTTAGACGGCCACGGCTTTTTCTCACCTTCGCCAAAAGTTGAATAGTGCAGAATTCAAATAAGCATTTACTCTACACTTTTTGAAATAAAAATTACATGTAAATAGATAATAAGTATATATATATGTGTGTGTGTGTGAGGCCTATGTCCAGCAGTGGACGGGAGCAGGCTGATGATGATGATGAAGTGTGCGTGTGTATGTGTATATATATATATATAGGTATGTGTAACTGAGACGGAACGCCGAGACAACGTCGCAGTAACTACAGGTTTTCAATCTTCAAGAGGAATCCACCCCTGAATTCCTATCAGTGTCGGGGTCGCGGGACGTGCCTGGGAAAAACTCAAGCGTAATGACGTACATTTTTTAATTCCTTTTACGCTTACAATCTTTGAAGCCAATGGAATATAAATTTACTTATTTATATGTGAGTATATGTCTATTTATTTCAATCAAAATCTCACTTTTACCCGATTTTATTTTTATATACTTTTGCCATCTTTAAACATCGGGTTTCTTCCGAATAAGAAAAATAAATTCAAAAATTAATTCCACTTTGTATTTTATCGACTTTCTTGGAGGAAAAGTTTCCCTTTTTTTTCAAACATTCCAATAGCGCAGTACTATAAAAATAAAGATTTTGGTAACGTTACAGCCGAACGTGGAGCTACTTCTAGTAATACCAGTTTGCAATTTCCGGGAAGAGGATTAGAGAGTATACAACGTATACGTGTGACAGAGAAAGGTGATAACTTCGAAATTTGTTCCCAAATTCATGAAAGACATGTTCAATATTGAAAAATTACTAAATGAACAATGATTAATAAATATTTGGAAGCATGATGTTACTTATACGCGATTGAATACCAATAAATTGATTTAACTTTACCTATAGTTTTTAGGGTTCAAATCCTAGCAGAACTGATTATATTAATTTATGTGTATTTTTAACATTACTCAAATATCTTTCACTATAACGTTTTCTAAGGTAACAACAACAAATTCTTCAAATTACTGTTTTATTAATATTATATCATCTTGCCAGATCCCTTTAAGAGCCTCGTAGGAGTGTCGCGCTAGGAGGGCGTCGGTGCGTTCTGTTGGATATCTCAGAGTTCTCCAATTAAGCGCAGAGAAAGGCCATCTAAGGATTTTTAATGTGGAAAAAATCACTATATCCCGATATCTTTTCCAGGATAACAGTGTACATTGTGAAAGTTTGCCCCCTAAAACACAAAGATAGCCCCTAAAGGAGTAGTCAGAATCTAATGTTTTCGATAACGTGGGATAATATAACATAAACTTTGTAACATACGTGGACATCATCAATCACTCGGTGAACACCGCTATGTCAATGTCACAAACAAGACGTCGAATGTCACAAACAGTTAGATGTCATTAGTATTAAATTACATATTATACTTTTGGACATTGGGTTGGAACACCACAATAAATTCGTCGGCTTTTTTATTTCATTGTTGTTATTTTTTTTTGTTTTGTGGCCAAAATCTCGGGTCGTGCGAGCGGTCATAAAGATAGACCTCGGATAAATCCGAAATTAGTCGTGAGTAAATTTGTACATAATTCAACCATTTATATAGTACATAATAGTGTATATACATAAGTATAATGTAAATAATAACGTGTATCGATTTGTTTAAGGAATTTACCGGAGAAAAAATACACATAAACTTCAATCCAGTTAGTGTTTCAACTGAAAAGAGAATTTAAAGAAACGCAAAAACATTTTATCTCTATGTCTCTTGAAACTTTTCAAAGGAAAGGAATAAAAATAATTTCCTAAATAGATACCTCAGTTTTACAGGATTTTAAAAGGTTCAAGAGAACTAGTAGAGCTGGTTTATTTATTTCTATCGCTGCGTATCAATATCTATACCGATATGTTCCCCTGTGTGGAAAAAACTCGTAATTAATATTCGCTAGGAGTTTTAATTGTGGGGATAAGTTTGTTACGAGATATTCGTACACATTTGTTACATCAAAGTCATAGAATAAGGTCAGACAAACGACATTAAAGAATATACTATATATATGATATAATATATGAAAGGGCTGATTTAGATTTCAGCTCTCCACAGCGGTGGTCTTGGATTAAAATCTTGCCACGCAACTCATTTTTCACAAATTTTTGATTGTTTTCAATATTACTAATCACTTGCTGTAAATGTGAAGAAAAACGTGAGGTACCTATCCAAAGTGTGCGAAGTTTGCTAACCCGTAATCAGCCTGGAGCTCCGTGTCCAACAGTAGAACAATAAAATATTTGACGATCATGATGATGCCCGTTGGGGTAGACGTGTTCTGGACTAAAGACCGCGTCTTGGTAAAAGTAACGTAAAACGCCCTCCAGCTAGGTGGAGTGACGATATACGCAAAGTGGCTGGCAGCGGTTGGATTCCAAGAGCTGAAGATCGAGCTCAGTGGCTTGCTATCGGAGAGGCCTATGTCCAACAGTGGACGGGATTAGGCTGAGAACAATGAAGATGATGACATAGAGAAGAATATTATAACCTGGGCAATATACTGACAACATACAGGACTGACTATTTAAATTTCAGATACAACGGGATTTTATCCCAGCATCAGTTATATTTTATGACATAACAATTTTCGAGTTGTTACAAAAACCAGTTTAAAAGCAGCAACAAATACAAAACTTGTTTATTACCTACACAGGAAATTAATTAATAAAATACAAACAACAGAATTTCTCTAAAATCCATCAACGTAGAGAAAATCCGTAGGAATATAGTGAAACTTTCTCGAACGAATGTAAACAACTCGTCTTTGGAGGATACGCTGGTGGGATCCAATAAATCCGTTCAATATAACTCAAGATATAAGCAAAGCCACACACAGCGTTAGGGTCCTTTGAAATAGACTGGCTCGGAGAACAGAATAGTTCTAATCGCATTTAAAATAGAACTTTAAGGCATTTCAATAAAGACTATTTTTATATTTTAAATATTTTATGGCAAGATGATGTTCGAACGCCGTCACAAAACAATGGAAATGTAAAAACGTACTTTATTAAAGTGTGCTAATATTCTATTTTGAATGCGATCTAAATGCCCTCTGCTCGGAAGCTGGTCTATTTGAAAATACCCTTATACAGCAAGTCAATACATCTAAAGCTTGCAACGCATCGAAGTCCTTAATACCGCTTAGGTAGAAACCCTCGAACTCACCAGTACCACAGAAGTATCGCAGAGAATTTCGAACCATTGAACAAAATGATATAAAAAGATTGCAACCAATACACACACGTACAGAAAATACGAAACATCTGTGTTAATTTAACTTCAGTTCAAAATGTTCATTAATAAATCATGATAAATTGCTTCGTATTGAGACACGAGTGGGAAGCAATCACAACTTGCCTTTTGTTCAGTGAAACCAGCCATTAGCGAAGTGATTACGAAGATGCTTAATTGAATTTTGGCGGATTTCGATTTGCGTTTTATTCAATGTGTACTGGGTTGGCAGATGGGTAAGTAGATAAGTATATAGATAGGTAGAGTTATATTCAAGTTAAGGTAGATATGTAAAATGAGTACGTTGGCAGGTATAGTATTATACAATGGGTATATAAAAATATGTTCTCTATAACGTTTGGAGCCTGTCATTCCGTACTTAGCCAGCGTAACACACTGAGACCTTAACTCTGTCATCGTGAGAGGAGACCCCTGCCCAACAGTAGAACGATTAAATGGTTGATAATGCTGATGATGATAATGATACCACGCATCGTCCGGGTTAGTTTAGGTTAGGTTCGGTTAAGCGTACTTTTTAAACTCGTCGGTTAGTACTTACCCTTAAACGACCTATTTAAATAGCTTATAATTTTAAATTCGATAAAATTTTATGTTCCTGATAACTATCGTAGTGCTATTTGAACATTCTAAAACGGAACGGAATCTGGTTTTTAACGGATCGTAACATTTAATTTTTTTGAATACTTGCTTCCACTTAAACAGTCGAATTTGAATTATCGTTTTGCAATATTTATACACAAATCATACGAAGTAATTAATCACGTTACCAGTTTAAAAAAAAAATTATGTTGTTCCATCGGATTGCTTTATCTTAAGAACTTGTAGTGAACCGAATGGATGGATTTTGCGCTGATGCATTGGCAGTGAATTGACTGTTTCACATGAAATATTATATTGAATTCCATTACATTATAGAGTAATATTGAATGATTTTTTATCCTAAGAACTTGTTCGGAAATTGGCTGACTTGGCTGTTTCACATGAAAACTTATATTGCATTGATCAAATCGGATTATATAGAGTTATATAGACATATGTCGAATAAAAACTGAATTATACCAGTATATAATTATATCTGATCAAATTCGAATTATGTTGAATTATATTGGAAGAAATAGGAATTATATCCGATTATATTGGCGAAATATATTGGATTACACTAGATTATGTGGAACGATATAGTACAAAAGCGTCTGTTCCGTGGAGCCCGGTTTAATTAATTGAAGAAAGGAAACAGATGACAAAAGGAAGTGCTGAGAGCACTGGTATATAAATAAAAGCGTCGTATCAATGTCGTGAGGTATACCGCTGATAACGGCACAATAACAAGACGATGAGTACCGCTACCTACTCGAGTAAATTGGTTTCACTTTCCTTATTAAGTGTTTTGTGTTAATTTAGACAAGTATCCTGATTTTGTTTATAGAAACAAAATGCTTTAAAACAACTTTATATGAACAACGGAATGTGTGCATGAATGTCGAAGCAGCACATCAGATCTGTAAGGATAGAGATACTTGGCACTCGGTGCTCTCCGCCTACTCCGTAAGAGACTTGGCGTGACGTTATAAAAATAGTTTTCGTCAGATAATACGTGTACAGTTTCAATTTGTGCTTTATATTATGTAAATGAAGAAGCATATGCAAATGCTTTTAAAATAAATCTTAGTCAAAACTAACTGCGTTATATTTTAGGAGGAGAAGGAGATATTTACGGAGTAGTTTTTTCCACATTAGTGATACTGTACTGTGAATAATACATACATATTTACGCATAAGGTCTAAAAGTGAAGACGTGTAGGAAATTTCCCAGTTGACAAGGGTCGAGATTCGAGTACAGTCGGGGCGACAATTGCAACCCGCGTGAAATATTAAATGTTTTGTACAGTTGTGTAAAAAATCTTTAAATTTCATTCAAATCTAATTAAGAAATGTTTAAAATATTGGAGCATAATTAAAATGTGAATAAACGTTCTAGCCCCTTTTAGTACGCGCTCTACTGAGCTAGCTATGCTATACTAGCTAAATTTCAGATCTTCTCCGACAACGCAACAGTTCAGTTACTCTAAACTAACTTCATCTTCCACAGTAAGATAAAACACAAACCGATATTTTAAAAATCGAACTTAACCAAACATATTTTTTGCCGTAAAAAGATATAGCAAAAAATAGCAAATAAAAAGACAGCCGACCTACGTATTGGTAACAGTATTGCCTAATATCGGTGGAGTCCCTAAAACATGTTGTTTTTAAATTTTCTGTACACAATATCTTCACTTGCAATGTGTAGCAAACGAAGCAGCATTCTAGAAATGCTGAAGCCTATAGACACCTGCAACTGACCTCGAATAGGACTGTTGGAATAATTTTAGCACGTTACAGCCAGTATTACTCATTTCTGAAACCGATCGAAATGGCTCAAAATAAATAAATAAAAATAAAACTCTTACGTTTCCCTACGTTTAGTGAAATATATCGGAAGGCCTCATCTTAGTTTATTTAATATTGACTAAGATTTTATATTTTAAGTAAGTTTCACCTTCCATCAATTGAGAAGCTATCAGAACGCGAGCTCATCACATGTTTCATGTGACATTCAAAAAAGGGTGAGATTTTTGACATACACTGCGCATAAATTCGAACTGTGTTATTACTGGGAATTTCATGTTAAAGAATCTCAATAATACTTTTCTCTACCAGGGGATCAAAAACAGGATCTCGCGATTAGCAATCGCGCTTGCAACCACTCGACAAAACGCGCTTGCAACCACTCAAAAGCACGTTAAATATAAAGCACAACACAAGTGCTGCAGCTGAATGGCAAAGCTGTCAATCGAACTCAACACAAAGTACTGAAGAACTGAAGAAGCAAAGTCATGGAGAAAGAGGAGCAGAGTCAAAGAAAACTATATAAAACGTGTACTCGGTCGGTCGCAGTTTCCATTCACAAGCGATCCATTGTTGCAAAAGTTGCGAAGCTTTTAAGAATAAAGAATAAAACACGCAACGGTAAATGCGGTGCCGCTTATGAATTTTGCAATACTTTTCACTTCAGACCGCAGTAGACGTTAAGAATTCGAAATGTATTGAGCACAGTTTGAGACGACAAACAATGCGAAGTTAGAAAACTGAATCTACAACTAACGTATACCTATATTTTATAGATATTTTAAAGATGGAATGATTCATTGGTTTAGTGGTCAATGTGACCACTGCACGGGGGGTCGTGAGTTCGATTCCCAACCGAGACAGATATTTGTGTGATCAGCGTATTTCTTCTGTGACTGCGTGAAAAAAAGATGCTTTTCTTGCATGTGAGTACATATGAATGAGTGTCGTTTATTAGGCGTCTGATTACCAAGTCAAAAGTTCTGCGTAGTTCGGAATCAGATTTCAGTGGAAAGGGATACAGATATGAATAATAGAGTCGATATAAATATAACATTATTAGTGACGTTTATCGATTATTAAGTCAATATTAAGTCACACTCATAAACACAGACACACATTCATTCACACTCACACTCACACAAAGGTGAATCCTTTCGTGACAAGCCTCGTTAACCATGAAGAAAAGAGAAGACGAAAAGACCCGGAAGCATTCATTGAAAATACTCATTTATATATTTTTTTCTAACCAACTGTCAAAGCCCCAGTGTTATTTACCAAATAGATCGTATCGTGTTAATTCAAAGTAAAACTAGACACGAACATATTTTCGTAGTAAAATTCAATGCTATGGAGCAACCAAGATCAACAGATACGATCTTCCAATAGATAAGGAAAACTTGTACTTACAAACTTATGTTTATTATTAAAGAGCCGCATTAATTAATAAAAAATATTAATTCATTAACGTTATAAACTAAATAACACTTGAAGATAACGATCCAAAATTACTGAAAACTATTTTTTTTTTGACAATTTAATTAAAAGCCAAATGGATGAATATGAATATGATTTAAAAAATCATTGAAAAGAATTCGCTTTGAGTTGTAATTAGATAAAACAATAAAAATATCCAGATATTCAAAAATCAGAATATTTGATGTTGTACCCAATAACGAATAAACAATTTGATTACCAAAATCAAAGTAGCGAAAAATAGCGAAGCGTTTCACTCCAGACCGTAAAACGAAACGATATTATTCGTTCTAGTTCCTAAATATTAACCGACTACCACAAATATTATTAAACATGAACACTATAACAATAACAATTATTTCAACAACTATAATATTAACGGATACGTGTACAATAATATTGTAAATATTCCAACTATAATTTTAAAAATATTTCTTCTACGCGTAAAACAAATCTAAGTATTAAATTCAAAACGCACTATCACTATTACGTTCGCTCGCTTTTGTTTCAGTTAATTATTTACATTTTTAAATACTGATTTTATTTTCTCGCTTTTTTTTTATTTGTCGCGTACGATGTTTCTTTAAATGTCGCGTACGGTATTTTTTTATTTTGCAGGTATTTGAGTTTTTTTTTATATGCCGCCTGTTCGTATTTTTTTTATTTGGCGCGTATTATAGCCGCGTGCAACGCGTTTACCGCGACTGATGTTCGGGCTGGTACTGAGGGCGCGTAGGGCGGGCGGCGCGCTCCGACCACTGCGACCTATCAAGATGAACTTAAGAAGAGACCACTGTAGCGACAAGTCGTGATTTTCAATCAAACATTTCTCTCAATTCTCCAAGAATTGTTTATACCTTTTGGAAATCTTACCTAATTGTGGAATAAAAAAGGAAAAAAATCGAAGCTATAGGCGCGCGTGTCACGATTTAACTTATCAAAAAAATATGTCGCCTGTACAGTAATAATTATTATATCGTCTAACCATACAGGATAGACAGGAAACGATAAGATAGCGATATTTGATAAGAATAAACTATAATATTTAAAATTGACGGGCAGCAAATTTTTTAAAACAAACTGAAACGAAACTCGGTAATAATCAAAGATAGAAAGTTAATTTTAACCCATATTTTTCGCCAAACAATCCCAGGCGGAATAATTAGGAGTATTTTCATCTCTTCCCCATAATCAGGTAATTATACCAAATAATTACTGCGATTCAGATCAGCGTTTCTGGAGATCAGTTATCTTTTAATACCATTCTCCTATTCATACACGTGTCAATGTAGGACTTTTCCATATTATGTTTTATCTCGTTTCCACCTTAGTAAATATGATACACGGTGGAAAGAGATAAGACTATAGATAACTAAATTTTGTCTATTGAATTACTGTAAATACAGATAATATAGTAAGAATGATTAATGTGGAAGGAACGCGTCAAGTCTCTAAAGATAGAGCTTTGCTTATCGTGCGAAGAACCTGGCGAGATTATATAATATACATAATTAAGTATCAGATATAGACATGTATTCGTTAATTTGTTGCTAGTCAAGGCCTAAGATAGAGAAATTTGAGTGTGTGTCCTATACACTTCAAGCGGCTAAAGTCTGTATTCCGTCAGATGAACCTTAAACAAAGTATTCATAAAATCAATTATTATTTCATTATCATAGCATTTGTAATTAAAATATACGGAGGGGTATAATAGTTAGTCAATTTTGAATACAGTTAATAAACGGGATATAATTACGCTAGTACTAAACCGAATTGATAATTTCAAGCTTTAATAGCTATTTCATGAACCGGATTGACTTCAATCCGGATTAGTCAGTGGCTGGCTATTAAATGAACCGGATTAGTCTATGCGTAATTGGTTAATGGAAATATTGTGAAACCTTTTTTAGTGCTATTTACAGCTTTTTAGTTCCGCTAGCCTGCTGCAAGCAACATTGTTTAATTGTTACCGACGTGACTAATGATTTTTCATCCTCGTTTTCATCATCGACTCTTTTATCGTTCCACTGTTGATCACTATCACTGCTTTCCTGTCATAATGGGAAGGATTATTGCCATAGTTTAACATGCTGGCCAAACGCCGATTGGTAGATTTTACATACTATAGACCGTCCACTGCTGGACATAGGCATCTTCAATGGCACGCCACTGAGCTCGATCTTCTGCTCTTCGCATCCAACCACTGCCAGCCGTCACTCCACCTAGCTAGAGAGCGTCCCACGCTACGTTTGCCAAGTCGCGGTCTCCACTCCAGAACACGTCTGCTCCAGCGGCTATGGGTTCTGTAAAATAAAATATATGTAGTTGTTAAATGTTAAATCGTTTTAAACCTTAACTCGCGATTGTCCGGAAGTACCCTTGTTCCCGAGACAATTTTCTCCGCCGAGCTAATGGTATAATTTGTCGCTGCGTCGTTGAATACTAATACTATTTAAACAAGTTTTATATCGTCGTCCCGCCTTTAACATGACCGTTTCATTGAACAGTAATATAATTATTTCTGGATCTCGCAATTATTGATTCACAGTGACGCTCTTGTCATCAACGACTATCCCTTTTTGACGTCTTTCTTGGATACGGGTCTTCCATCGGAATGAGAAGGCCACGTTGGCCAAGTGCGGGTCAAATGATTGTTAAAAAATTTAACAACTTGTTCAATATGGTAAAAAAACGCTTGTATTATTTTATAATATTTGTTCCGATGGTATTTTTTTACATTAAGACATGATAACAAATCCGTTTAATAGCGTTAAATTAGACCCGAAAACGGTAAAACATATTGTCAAGTGGTGTAAGTGAAATTTAAATTGAAGTCAATTTAATCGCTCTCAAATATCACATTTCCGTAATTCCGACAGTCTGTTTCATTTATTTTGCCGCCATAAATGCGATGCCGGAATTTTTACTTGGCGATATATTTTTCGGACATAATAATTTTTCAATTTTCCGGCAAGTGTCTTGTTAATGGTTTTTTATTGTTCATTGCTATCAATCGTTTCTTAATTATATGAAATGGATTTGTCAAAATAAATTCATTTAAATAAATCATACAAATTGATTATTTGTATCAATAGCTGTGATAACTAAGTGGCTTAAAATATTACTTAACATTACACCAACGCTACTGATTCTGTGGTTAGGATTCAGCCCCTCACTTACGCTAGAAGTCTTTGGTTCAAGTCCCCGCGCACCTTTTTTCTTACAAAATGATTTGCACAACTCAGTTTTGCATTGGTGCAAGGAATGTGAAGTCAGACTACCCGCAATTTGCCAATTTTGCTGACTATGATCTTAACCCATCCCATTCTAACAAAAACCCGTATACGACAGTGGAACGAGGAAAAGTCGACGGAATTGTAATGTAAAAATTTTGCAGTGTATATACCTATATTGTTATGATTAAATATGTACCGGCTTAACTCACGTAAGTTTTTCGGGATGGCCCCACTAGTTTCGGACCTGTACGAGGTCCTTCTTCATGAGCTCCCGTCGCTTGCAGCGAGGTCGCGTCGGATATATTGTTACATTATTATTAATCAAACATTCAAGTGTAACGCTTATGATCCTGAATCAAGGACATTTTTACGAGCTGCTTTAGGCACCAGATAGGACACGATTTGGCGCTGTTATTACGGTTCTATTACAAACATTAGCCTTTGTAGGCGTTTATCCATTTTTATATTATATATACTTTTTAATTTAACTGCGATAACCATAATAAATATGGTAATTATTCTGGTTGTGAAAAGTAAAATTTTTTAGCAATTTCATATAAAAAAGCCTAACTTGAAAAATTACGTAATTAATTTTCAATTCTACAGTCAAAAACCTTTTTGTATTATTTAGATTGCCTTGCGAAGGAAGTCATGAAACTATAAACTGATAGAATACCATAAAGCGAATTAAAAACATATGATACCCAGTGTACTTATACCTAACTGGTGTTGCTAGCAATGAACAACGGGGTCGCACTACCGCAGTATGATTGTGACGTCCTCATATTTGCGGGGAAGAACCCAACAGTGGTGCACACAACTACTCGTTGGTATTATTTACTGAATATACCAATCTATTCTTTAATGGAACAGCTTGGAACAGAACAAGTTCCACAAAACATTAATCAATGAATTATCATGGCTTATTAAAGCGTAAATTGTTATGTCACATCGCAAATACCAATACATATAATGAAAAATCCGGTAATGCATTGATGCATATGCGATTCGAAAGAGGTTTTCGATATCAACTCGATATGCTATAACATGGGGTTCTTCACACATAACGGTAAAAAGTTTTTTTTTTCATTTATTTATTCGTATTTATAGTTCGTTCAAAGCAGGCGGCACATTGGTAATTTCTATGTGGTTGCAAGTATAGGCAATGGTAACCATGTACCATGTAGTGTAGGACGCTCTCCGGCCCGGTGGGACCACGATCTGCGCAAGGCTGCAGGCAGATGCTGGATGTGGCAAGCCGTGGGCAGGGCGCAATGGCGCTGATTGGGGGAGGTCTATATCCAGCAGTGGACTGAGATAGGCTGATGATGATGATGATGATGAACCACGTACCATCAGGTCGGTTTGTCTGTGTCATTATTATTATTCTTATAGTAACATTATGTCATTGACTGTGTGGAGTGTACTAGCTGATCGAGATGTCGTGGGTTCGATTTTCTGGTCGGGTGCTACCGCTTACATTCCTCGCCTACCCCTTTCAAAGATAAAAGGCGTGAAGTTACATTACGTTTAAAAATGCAATGTTATGTATATTTAAGAGCAGCACAAGAATAGCGCTCTTCCAACGCGCCCGTAAATATTAGATATCAAGCAGCGTTCGCAGCATACACCACAATTTAATTTTATCAGGCGCAGTGTGCGCGGTGCTTTATTTTCAAGTATCTCTGTGTGTATCTTATATGCTGACTTGCATATGCTCACAATCGAACTTATTTCTGGGCGTTTCACGAAACAAAAGCATAACAGGACTAGGATAGAATTAGTTTTTATTTAATGAGACAAGGGAATATATGTCTTTGAGTAATATCTTACATGTGCACTGAAATATAAACATCATTTGAAAACTCACGTATGACGTAAAAATTAACAAGTGACCTTAAGTAAAAAAAATTCTGCATCATGACAAACATGCGGTTCGACTTAATTTACATATTGATGGATCTGATAGCCTGGTCTACTCCCTTGGATAGCACCACTATATTGCTTCCTATGAAACTTTATTAACTGCTTGATACTTGATAGTGCTATTTTTTGAGTTTAAAAGGAGTGCCAATAAAAGGGAAATATTACAATCATCATCAGCCTATCTCAGTCCACTGCTGGACATAGGCCTCCCCAATGAGCGTCATAGTGCTCTGTCTTCGTCTTGTCGCATCTAGCATCTGCCTGCAGCCTTTCGCAGATCGTCATCCCACCGGGCCGGAGGGCTTCCTACACTACGTTTGCCGAGCCGCGGTCTCCACTC
>DWJK01001235.1:0-17676 GCA_018248815.1 Croniades pieria auraria | reverse complement strand
CCGTAGTCCTCCACGCTGGCCAAATGCGGGTTGGCGGACTTCACACACCTCAGAATTTTTTTTTTTTTAATTCAAAGCCGTGCAGGTTTCCTCACGATGTTTTCCTCCACCGTTGTTTCGCATATAAATAAAATGTCGTTCAATGCCTAGACATCTTTAAGCTTTATTATATGGATTATAGAAAAAATTGTCATGTTATTATTACCTTAACGGATACATGTATTTGAAAAAGTTCTTGTTGCGTTTTGATTTTTTTAAATTAATTTATGCGTAGTGGCGTTATCTACCAAACAACCTTTGCTGATGGAAACGATTGGCGGTAGGCAGTAATATTAAAAAGGTAACGTACTGAGTATAATAAATAAATACATGACGCACAATAAAACAAAAAAATATCAAAACACATATTAATGAACAAACATGATGAAGATAATGAAATAAAATGTTTTATTTTCGGTATGGACCTTCGAAAGGTTCTGTTTTCAGTTCCGAGGAGTTCTAGAAGAATTAAAAAGCAAGGCTAATAACGATGACGTCAATATTTTTTTGTCGAAAATGTCCGGCCAATTTGACACAATACAAACAAAAATATAATACATAAATTATCGATTCGCACAAATATTAGACAAAAGCATGAACGTAATTATTTATCCCCTTACAACTGAACGCCTTTCTCCGTTAATAACCAACAGTGAAGGTCAGTGGTTCCAAAAGTTTAGGTTTAAATTTAAAGGGTGAAAACGGTATATTAATAGCCCCAACGACTATAAAAGTATATCAGTTCACGTATAGGCTAGCGCCATTAGTTTGAAAACGACC
Source organism: Croniades pieria auraria (assembly GCA_018248815.1). Classification (NCBI taxonomy): domain Eukaryota; kingdom Metazoa; phylum Arthropoda; class Insecta; order Lepidoptera; family Hesperiidae; genus Croniades; species Croniades pieria. Next base: position 16,857 of record DWJK01001235.1, on the reverse strand, counting down.
CACGTTTGTGGTTCACCAGTACTTTTATTACGCCAGCATGTGCTAACGTTAATTACTTTAACTTTAACTATATATTACAATAAAATGCAATACAAATATTCTTTATTGCATACCACATAAATTAAAAAGTATTAAAAATTATAGTTATTTAGGAATTTTAATATTCGTTGTTCTATAATTTAAATAGAAATTATAAAAGCAAATTTTAATGCAGTTAATAATATATGGGTATGCAAATTTTTTACAATTTAAATAAATCCATGATATTTGGTTACAAAATTAAAAAATTGCGTGCTGAGATTTTTTTCATTGCAATTTTTTTAATAGTTTGGTTATGAAATTTTAAAATTTTAGCATTCCGAAATTAGTCATTTACTTAATGATATTTTTTCTTATTCTTATTAGATAAAATTTTACGCATATTATTTAAGAATTTTCCGAATCATAGCCACACCTTTATCAATATCACGCTTCCAATATATAATGAAACTAATAGTTTTCGCAGTCCATAGTTTTTGACCCCATTTTACTCCTTCTTTGTTAAACACGGTTCCGTCTTAGAATAGAAAGAGTTAAACGCTTTGTTTGCGATCCTGTCCAAGTCCGAGTTGGCAGACTTCAAACATTCAGACAACTTCATGGATAACACTGTTCGTGAACCTTTCATCATAATATTTTCCTCACAATAATGAATAGTATTTAATCTTAGAACACATAAGTTTGTTACCTGTCACGAGTACAAATAAATTAAAATCAAAATATACAATATTTTTCCAATCATAAGTGTATATATTTACATGTGCCCTATATTGTAAAAATAACAGCATGCGTGTAATCCTCGAAGGCGTAGGCAGAGGACTTTTCTACCTTCCACTTCCACGTTTCATCAGTTACGCTTGCGTCCCGACCTGGAATAGATGAGCCTATTTGTATATACCATACCTAATGTTGTCAGAAAAATATTTTCGTAAAGCAATCTAAGTGTAGTGAGGGCGCATGACGCTGGACACTCCGAGGCACTATTCAATTATCGCGTAACTAAGTTCTGTGACGCATCATTAGTTCCGTAATAATGTTATATTGCTGTGGGGCTCGCCAGCGCCGCGCTCTCGTTAAAAGCTTTATATTTGCATCAATATTTCACATTCACATGAATGAAACTATGGAATTTTGTTTGCATACATTTGTCTTTAAAATTAACCTCATCATCATCAGTCTATCTCAGTGCACTGCTGGACATAGGCCGCCCCCAATGAGCGCCATCGCGCCCTGTCCTCGGCTTGTCGCATTCAGCATCTGTCTGCAGCCTTTCGCAGATCGTCATCCCATCGGGCCGGAGGGCGTCCTAGCAACCTCGCGGCAGTCTAAATTCATGTAGGCGGATCCCGAATATGTCAGGAAAATAGGCATTTTCTGTTTGGCTCTGAAGAAAATATGGATGTGATGGATCTGAAGAATATCGATGTACACGTGTAGCTACCGGGAGCGGCCGCAGTCAATGTCCAAAACTAATCATGCAAGTTCTATCTGAATCTGAAGAATGAGCATCTCGGTCTTCATATGTAGGTAAAGAGATTGAACTCAGGGTTTAGAAGCAGCAAAAGCTGTTTTAAACTTCAAATATGTCACATAACTATCGATTATGTAATACTTCTCCCAAAACATTCTACGGTGTCTGAAGTCTACCAAGCCAAGCAGCGTTTGGCCAGCGTGGCAGACTATCACCTTAATCCTCTCATGATGAGAGAAGATCCGTGTTATAAGAGTGGAATGACAAAAGGATCGGAACGGAACCGTATAAGCGCAACATCACGTCTGTAATTCCCGAAGGGGTAGGCAGAGGAGTGGGGTACACTCCCACATTTAACCAGTTATGTTTAAGTCCCGAGGAATAGGTGGTGACACTATTGCCATACACCGGGCACAAATTCAGGCTCCGGGTCACTATGAGAAATTTTTAATCAGAAAAACCCAACAGTACCCGACACGCGTTTGAACCCAGGAACTGCCAATCGGCAGTCGCGCTTGCAACCACTCGACCAACGAAGCAGTCTACGACACCTGCGGATGTTTTTGAGCACCATGTACTCCCTACCCTCATTTGTTGCTCTCGTCACCTTACAAAAAACAAATGAAACTCAATTAAACTTGTTATCGTCATGTCCGCAAAACTTTTTGTATTGTTTTTTTTTTTCTACTCGACTTTTAACTTGATATTGTTATGTCCGCCGAATTGTTGCCGAATTGTTGCCGAATTGATGCCAAATTGATGCCGAATTGATGCCGAATTGATGCCGAATTGATGCCGAATTGATGCCGAATTGATGCCGAATTGATGCCGAATTGTTTAACATGAACAATGACACGACAAATATATTTGCATTTTTATATATACAATTCAATCCTTACCTTGCTGTGTATTTCATACAAAAATGTCTACTTAAAACGATTTTCTTTAGAAATCGTTCCCGTTGTTGTTGTTCGCGTCAATTTCATATTATCCTTATAAACAAAGTTCTGTTTCCAATATTAATATTATCCTCTAATATGTAAATTTTCGTAATATATTATATTGTTCATGTAAACTCCATATTATCTTAACAAACACAAAGTTCTGTTACCAATATTATGGATATTATCTTAAAATATGTAAATATATATAACATATACTGATATAATATGTAAATTAGATGCCACTTCATTCAAAATGGTGCATTGGTATTAAACAACGGATTGATTTTTGAGTTGTTACTAACCAAGTCTACAGATTTATAAAACGATTTTCCTGCAGTCCAGACGTCCTACGGCTGAATTACTTGCAATTACTGGATGCTTAAATGCCACCAAGTTCGCAAAGAATACACCCGATATATCATTAATAATATCATTTACTGCCTCGTTAGTCGAGTGGTTGCAAGCGCGACTGTCGATTGGGACGTCCTGGGTTCAAATAACGGGTCGGGTGCTATTGGATTTTTCTAATTTAGAATTTCTAGTAGTGACTCGAAATCTGGATCTGTGCCCGGTGTATGGCAATAGGCTCACCACCTATTCCATTGTGGGACGTAACACTTTGACAGCCGAGCTTTGTCCTGAGACTATCAACTTAGGACGTACTCAGCGCGTGATCGGCTGTTAAAGGGTTAAACGTAACTGGTGAAACGGTAGTGTACTACACTCCTCTGCCTACCCCTTCGGGGATTACAGACGTTATGTTAAGTTTACGTTGTTACGTATATACAATTAATAAATAATAATATGTATTTAAATTGTACATATGCTTTCAAGACACAACCCGCTGCTTGGAACGAACAGTTACCGTCGAACGTAATTAAAGACAAACCTTCCCCAGTGCACATCTTGGAACTGAGTTAGATTGCCAAACAACTACATTAATTCCTAATGGCATTTTCATTAATGGTTTTCGGGAAATGAGAGTAACGGCTCCACACGCACATGCACAAATATACATACACACGCACACACACAGAATCGAATCAAGTTCGAGTAACGAAGACTGAAACAAGCTTTGTAGGGTGACAATATTATACTCTAGTTTTGCTTTTTTGTGTAACAATGTACAGGATAAGGGTCACGAAGGGCGAACAGAATGCCTAGCGGCAATGTCTTCCAATCGACCCTAGGTTATCGATCAACGGATGTAGACTTGATGAAAACGGGAGAATTTCTCACAATAAAAATATACCTATTGTACATATATGTGAATAATTAAATACAAGGACACAAGCATATCTATAGTAATTATTAAATGTAACAGTAAATAATGGACACACATATTTACATAATATAAAGAATATGACATATTAATAACGTATATTTGTCTCATTTTACCAAATTGCGGAAATTTTAGCTCACGCTTTTAGTTAAAGGAAAGTTGGCTTTGAACGAGTGAGTTGGATCAACGTTCCGTTATCGCGAGTTAATTATAAAACATTCGCATATAAATGTGTGTGCTGTCGAGATTTTTTTAAGAACTGCTTAAGAGGTACAATGTTACTGTACGGTGTATACTGGTTTACCGTATTCGTGGCTGCTTCGATTCATTGACGTATTGATAATATCTGTCAAGTATCTATTTGTGGCAGTCTCCAAAAAGTGTATCTAATACCTTTATACGAGCAATTCTTGTACACACACAGACACACACATATATATACACACACAGATATATACACGTACATATATATATATATATATATATATATATATATACGTATATAACGATTTTCATGAAGTTTAGTACGCAGGGGGTTTTGGAGGCGATAAATCGATCTAGCTAGGTTTCATTTTTAGAAAATGCGTTTTATCCGTGTTTTTAGGCAATGAAAAACTACTGCTTTACCGACACAGCAGCACTAAAGCTACTCCAATAGATGGCGTTGTTAAACTACACTAGTTGTAAGCCAATGAGTGTTTGGTTTGAGGTTAGACCAAGAAAATCAATTGTTCACTTATGTTATTGATAAAATATGTCTTTTTAACTCACGTGTTCACTTAAAAATGCCTAAAAGATCTTTGAAAAAATACGCTTGTAAACAATATAATACAATATAATTGGTATATTAATAACCAAATATAAAAATATCGAGCAAAGCGCGGACATCCGGGTACTTTTGTTTATTTGTAAAGTAGATACAAGGTGTTTCTCAGGGGATTGGAACCGCTGCTTGTCATTTTTGGGGCACATTTAAATAGATTGCAGCTTTAATTTGTCAAAAAAGTTTTATACCTGCAATATCGTCATCATCAGCCTATCTCAGTCCACTGCTGGACATAGGCCTCCCCCAATGAGCGTCTTTCGTAACGTAATAAAAAAAATTGTAATTTCAGAAAGTTTTTTTTGTTCTCAAACATGTCTGATCTGACTTCTTACAAATTTAACGTAACCTCACGAATGTAGTCCCCGAAGGGGTAGGCAGAGGAGTGCAGGACACTCCCACGTTTCACCAGTTACGTATAAGTTCCATGAAATACATAGGTGGTGAGCTTATTGCCATACATCAGGCACAGATCCAGACTCCGAGTTCCTACTAAAAATTCTAAATGAGAAAAATCCAATAGTACGCAACCCGGGATTTGAGAATCCAGGACCAAGCGATCCGCAGTCGCGCTTGCAACCACTCGACCATCGAGGCAGTCAATCTAACGACAGTATTTTTATCTTATAACTGTATTTTTATCTTATAACAAAGAACGCTAAGTTTATAGCCAGCCATTACATGCGATCATGAGTCCTTACTCGTGACCGATAAACGAACTGATAACTCTCGCCATATAATATCATTGTGTTTATTAAGTTTCTTTACGTAAATATTACTTGCCAGTATTTATAAATTCGGTCATTTCTCAATGTACACAGTTTTTCATCGGCTGTAACTATATTTATCCATATGATGATATCGGATGAACTATAATGTATTCGGAGTATGAAATGCATTTTAAATTTATTCTCATTTTTTATTTTTACAGAGGCAATAGCAGACCGCGGCGCCAGCCCGGCGCCCACCTCCACTATACTGCAGATGACATAATAAACTGTGATGCTGGCAAGCGCAGGAAGCTATCGGAAACTGCGTCCTAGAGGACGACGAAGGACGTTTTAGCGAACGAATTTATAGTTTCATAAGCGCAAGTGCCTAAAACATAATGATGTTGGGGAACCGACGTAATTTTATATTTAGAGTGAGCATTGTGATCAACATCGCCGTGCTGCTGTACGCTGCCATGCAGCTCTCCGGCACCGGCGCGCCGGGCGTGGAGTGGGTCACCGTCGACGGCTCGGAGAGGAGCGCTGAATACCGATACCTCGTCAGAGAAGACGCCCGGAACGAGTCCGACTCGCGTCCAATCGAGTCGAGCATCCGGAACTTGGAGGAGTTCACTTCGCAAAAGACGCCGTCAACTGTGGCGACCACAAACAAAACGTCTTCCAGCACGGCGTCAATCGCGGAGTTGGAGAAGAAGATTCTGAGTGTAGTGCCGTCGGAGCCGGAAGTGACCAATGAGACGATGCTCGATATAGTGGACGAGAACGCATTGTCTGACGCAACATTGGCGCGACTACGAACGTTGCTGGGGTGCAACGAGAAAGACTTCTTACCACTAACGGTGCAACGTGGTGAATACTGGGTGCTGAAGAACTACGTGCGTGCTGACCACGGCTCCATTGCGTGTCATGAAAGCATCACATACACCACCCACGCTGGCTTCGAGTTTCTTGACAATGTCCAGCCACTTGTCGAGCGGTAAGTGAACAATCTATATTATTTAACTGTAATTGTTTTATCGAATCGTAGAACAGAACAGTAATCTTTTTATGTTACCGAATTGTTCATTGTTGTTTCATCTTTTCCAAGAAACGCTCTGTGTTGGATATTGAGGCCTACTTTAGTTGAGAAATTTTAGGAACGGAACAGTCACATGTTAGTTAAGGTACAAAAAATTGGTAAAATAGCGATTATTAAATGGAGATTTCAAAAAATATCCTCAACGATGGGTGAACCCTACTCTACTCCAAGTAGTAATAGTCCTCGTGCTTTGAGAATAACGGGAAATTTTACAATGTCATAATGTCATCGACTGTCATAATCCTTGTGTCAGTCGGTCAATTTTTCAATGTCATTATGTCATCATCAACCCGTCTAAGTCCATTGCTGCGCATGATCTTCTCCATAGGGACTACAACAATGGCCATTTATATCATGTTCAAAGCGTCACGCCAATCTCATATTAATTTAAATTTTTGCCGTCGGAATGTTCCAGTTAGATTAAATTTACATAATTACTCATCCATATTTATGACATTGGCCTTTGACTAGAATTTATTATTGCGGCCTGTGGGTAGAAATGTATGATTATAACTGAATGTAAAATGCACACGCTATTACCTTTGCAACATCTCATTCTCATGGAGCAGACATTCATAGGCTTTTCATGCAAACCAATTATGTAGCTATGGTAATTAAGTCACTAGTATCGTTCATTATAACAACATATTATGTTGTAAGTAATTGATTGAGCCTACACATTGCACAGTATTCATTTTCGATAACGAAAAATTGCTTTTTCAAAACAAGCATCCCAAACAATATTTTCTTTTTAATCATCATCATTATCATCATCAGCCTTTCTCAGACCACTGCTGGACATAGGCCTCCCCCAATGAGCGCCATCGCGCCCTGTCCTCGGCTTGTCGCGTCCAGCATCTGCCTGGATATAGGCATTTAATATAATTTCAAAATTAACAATGTCTACCGAAGTATCTTCTAGATGAACAATAGTCTAGACAGAAATGATCATACATTGGGGCAAAATGATAATTTTTTTTTACATATTTTTACACCATAACCGATTTCGGCGTGTAACGAATTGTATATTATTACCGTAATTATTTCGTCACGACAAATCGTTTACGAAGTGGTCAGAGCACATCGTCTGCTACATACCTCTATCCTTACAGACCTGACGGATCGGTCTCCATCCTGACAGATCCTACGTCTACCTTCTGTATTCTTCTTCATCTTATACGCAAATATTATCTTTTGCTTTATTTTATTCTTGTTTAACATCTTAATCATTTAACTAGGGGCTAATAGGGCGTACTTGATGCGTAAAGTCATCTTCTCCCAGTCAATCTTACGTGAGGGATAGCGGTCAGTACATAAATCGATTTCTTTTATAATATATTATTAAAATAACGGTAGCTGTAATAAAACATATAACCAAAATGTCAGAAGGATTACTGATAAGCTTATCACAATACAAGGAATATACGTGGGTGTTCAATGTAAAAATGTTGCCCATTACATACGGATGTCCCGTTGAAGGACACGCATCTCTTTCCTCTATACTACGAAGTCTAGAACATTCCACCGCGCTATTCACTCGAGCGTTTATAACCAACTGCTATGCATATTAAACATGCCAGTTTATACAGTAATATCATCACTCTTATGTAAATATTACCAGTAGTTAAACCACTAAGGCTTCGTGGGTTGTTAGTTCTACCTATAATTTTCTTAGCTTTTCATATATGTGAGGACGTGATTGACGAATTACATATTAATAACCGGAATATTTTATTAATACTATTCTATAGTCGTATAACAATTTATTTATTTATTTATTTAAATTTTGCAGCACCTTAAACTAAGGGATACAAGGGCGTACTTAATGCCTAATGGCATTCTCTCCCAGTCAACCCTGGGCGATTATGTCGTTACCTTATAGATAGATAAGAGATAAAATATAAATAAAACCAGTAGTATACATGAAAAACATTAATAAAACGAAAACAATTAAAACACGGTTTATGAAGACGATTAACACAATATTAAAGGTATTCAGGTCACATATGACAGTCCATAGAGTTATTCATATAAAAACCGTACCTCCACGTGTCAGCAGTTCGTAACCTTTCGAAACGCTTCTGCTTTCGAGAGTGCTAGACGAGCTATTGTGCGATCCACTGGCGTTCTATCTCAGTTACTCAATACACTCATCGCGTGTGCCTTTTTCGCTCAAACATTTCGCGCCTAAATGCCACTAAAACATTAAAACTGATATGTAGACGCTTTAAAATCAAATTTCGTTACCAATTAACGTTTTACCAAATGAAAATTCGTTTGCATCACTCAATGTAAACTTTGATTAGATACAATGATCACTTCACATCATGTGGTTTCTGGAATGTTCCATTTATTCATACATTAAGAAAGTGAGTAGTTTATTTTAAAATTCCGTATTTCACCCTCGTGTGTTAAGGTTGTTATATATACATATTTATCTCTGACTAATACCCGAACTAAATTTGAATTTTATTGAAGTTCGTATGCGAAAAATATAGAAATCAGTTTTATAAATCATTACATTCAACAACTGTTTTACCGCACACCGTTAAGTGTTTAACAATGACAGTATGAACGTAAACAATTATTTTTTAATTTAACGTAATCATAATAAATATGATATCCTCGTATAAAAGTTTTAATATTCATAACGCTCCTTTTCTATATAAACTTTATATATCCTGTCATATCAATGTCAATGTCACATTCCTCCGTGCGCCCGATAACCTAAAAGGGATGTAAAGATTCCTCATATTCGTTATAATACATGAGACACTATATAAGTTGTTGGTCATAAACATTGAAAGGGACTCAAGGCAAGAAGAGTATCCTCTTTATTCAGCTAACTGGAGAGCGTTTGTTTTTGTCGCCGCGGCGACCGCAACCGCTCATCTTTTCAGAATCTTGCTTTGTCATTGAATTATTAAAGAATGATAAAGCATCATTCGCATCCGCATCAGTGTCAGTGTAATTCTATTCGCTTTTCATTCATCTCATCATTCGTCATTAGTCTATTCATAAGCAGTGTAATTTTAAAATTGACTTGTCATGGATCTCTCCACTTACTTGGCAAACGTAATGAAGGAAGCCCTTCAACTGGAGTGGTGATATACGCAATATGGCTGACAGTGGTTGGGTACAAAGAGCTGAAGATCGAGTTCAGTGTCACGCTATATGAGAAGCATGGGTCCAGCAATGGGCGGAAGCGGGATAATGATAATGTTCTTCACTTAATACATACATAAAAAACGTTCTGAATATGAGAGTTGACTAAGCAGGGTTTCATTAAATAAATATCATCATCAATCCTTCGACTCTAGAACTGTTGTACACGAGTCTCCTTTTAGAATGACAAAAGATTGAGGCCTTACTCAGCCGGGTAAGTGTGGATTGACAAAAATCGCAAAACCATAAAAGCACATATAAATCAGTAAGTAAAGTCGCAAGTAAAGTACACTTCTACACTAGTCCCTGAAATAAGAGTGCAGGTTGGGTGTTAATTGCAGTTGCTATTTTACTGAAATTATTAATTTACGATATGTTATATTTATTTTAAAGCAATCCTTTAGGCGGAAAGCAAACGCCTAATCACATTACTCCTACGATCCTATTGTAACGTTAATAATCGTTTGCTGTTAGGCCGTTTTCACACGGTGCGTTTCAGCGCACGCCCAGTAACACTCATTAGTCGGGTGTTACACGGTTTTTCTATGAACGCGATGTAACGTAATTGCGTGTTACGTAACACGCGTTAGCTCGGGTTACACTTATTATTGCGAATGACAACTTTGCACAGCGAATACGTGGACGGCATACCGAAACGAAAATGGAGGTCAAACTAATGTACTGCGGGTAGGCGGCAGATAAACGGCGCGGTATCACGTTATATTTCCTACAAAAGTAATTCATATTGCTATTATTATTATATTACAGCTAGGACCATTGACAATATATATTCGTGCAATATCGAAAATGAAACAGATATACAACGAATACGAACGCTGATAAAAAGGGGCTAGTTACATTATTAGGGATTACTTGAACAATATTGATGGGGAGTCTGTAAGTGACCTGACGTGACGGATCTGTAAAATTCTCATAACAAATATAACTATGACTGTGCCTCAGGGTACCCGCGTATAATGTGAAAGAAATCAATGTCAATGAAATTAACAAATAAAATGACATGAATATAGTAACTATGTAATCAAATATTTTAATGGAAACGTACGGAATTAGTTTTGTTCCAAAATTAAATTAAAAAATTTCAAGTGACAAAATATTGTGTAATCTACAGGAATTGTAATTAATGAAAAATAAACGAAATAAAAACAAATAACCTTGAATGTGAATTGTGAGTAAAAAGTAACATTGCGACGAATCACGATCATAGCACGATCTGAGTTGTTATCTGTTTTATATTATAATCACGCCTATATTTCCTAAAGGGGAAGGCAGAGGAGTGTAATACACTCCGACAATTCACCAGTTATATTATACGTCCTACCATGGAATAGGAAACGAGCCCATTTTTAACTATTTTTAAGAGATGACTATAGATTACAGTTATATTATAGGTAGGTAATTCGTTTCTAACTAAGTACATTACAACTATAGCCTAAACATGTCTATTGAAAACATTAAAACGTTCAATTATTTAACGAGCTCAGTCGTATATCTATCATTATGGATTTAACGTTTTCCGCAAACCACAACGGTAGTGTGAATACGAATATTATATCTATCACTGGCAGTCTGCTTTTCGTAACTAGCGGTATTAATAGCATCGAATGTTTCAAACGAGTAAATAACACGATAACTGTCGTCAACCATATTACTTATTTATTTTAATAAAATGAGCTATTAATAGACGCTATGTGAATAAAGTGCTACTTAATCTTTAAAAATAAACTATTAATTATAAAAATTTTAATTAAATAAGCTGCAAATAAAAGCGTTTCAAAAATCATTTTATAAAATCTTTTAAAATAAACCATAAATAAATACCGTTAAAATGAATATAGAAATGAGCTGTTCGTGTTCGTTTAAAATGAGTAATAACCCTGAATACATTTCACTATGACTTATATGCTCATGAAATATCAAAATGGTCAAGCATTAGTATATTGCAGAATCGGAACCATTAAAATTAAGTTAACCTTAACAATGTCATAACAATATTGGTCAAATGTGAAAGGTGTTGGCCGTCGGTGGTTTTAAAATCTGCGTTCACTAATGTCAAAATAAAATGTGTTGCTTTAGCGACTAGGTTGTCTGAAAGTGGTAGGGGATCTGACCGGGATCAAGTATGGGGCTTTTGTTCAGGATGATGTGGGAGTCAAATACACTCGGGATGGTCCGGGTAACTCCTCAGAAGTAGAAAAAAAAATTCTGTGTATTGTACGTTATAACATTTGAATCGCTTGCCGGTGCTGTTGTAGACCTGACTGTAGCACCGATAAGCTGAGTGCGACCTTGACTGTTGAGTGGGAGGTAGTAGGTTCAATTTCCATGTAGATTAGAGCTTGAAATATACCCTAAAAAAAAACAAAATAATCGCGTTGCACTTAAAAATAAATTTACTTCATAAATAAATAAGTTAATTTCATTAAGTAGTGACAAATCTGTAAACTAAAATGGACATGAGTTTTATGTCACAAACAAATATTGTATGACTTCAGAATGGAAGAAATATAAATGAGTGGCAAATATGCAACTCCAGAATGGATGTGAGCTTTATGTGACAAACTAGTTAGTAACACGTCAATAACTTTACAATTGACGTGAGTTTGATGTAATATATTTTTTAAGACAATTCTATAACTTATAAATGTACGTGTGTTTCACGTGATAACCTTCTTAATGAATAATTTTTAACATTGCTATGAACCTGAGTTACCTAATCTATAACTTCAAAACGGACATGAGATTTAAATGATACATTTATCAGTAACAAGTCTATACCTTCAGAATAGACTTGACTCTTATTGAACACTTGAGACGTTATGTTGATAAGAATTCAGGCTTGAACTTTCACTTGAATAGAGTACGGGAGATCTTTATAGAGGCTTAACATAACAAAGACGTGAAGTCTTCAACATAAAGATATCGCAATAAATAGATATCTAGATCAATTTCAGAAATATAGTACATTTATGTTCGAAAGTTAACCTTGTGTAAAATATTATTTTTAATAATAGAACTCTCTAAATCAGAAAGCCTTAAAAACACGAGTAGTACTGTATAGATTGGCCGGCATAATGAGCTCGAACGGCGCCAAGGTTCCCAGTTCAAGTTGCTCACGGTTATATTCGTCAGAATTCCCATTTATGAGAAGCAGTTTCGTTTCTACGTGCCTTCACGTGACCTGTGCTATCGAATACTAGATGAGCCCTTGAGGTAGGTTAAAGTATGGAAGCTGGTGAAGCTATATTTTGTAAAACTGACATCCGTACATTTAGATCAGTTTGTGTATCAAAAAGTCATTTTCGTTTACTGCAGTATAGACACTATTAAAATTCGAATTTATTCGTATTCTTTTTTTAAATAAAATATCGATCAATATGATCATAAACAATACTACTAGACATAGACATAAACATAATTAACTTTTGCCCAAATAAAAAAAAATTTTGTGTTCTAAATTCGAATTATTTTAAATGTTCCATTTGGTATGGAAGAACATTTGAAATTATTATTGAATATAACAATTTCTCATTGTTTTTGTGCCCTCTCTTTATGTCAATCTAATTGCGTGGTCCCGTACGACGTTGGTTGAGTAACAGACGAATAACAGTTCTTTAATTTCGATGTAATTATGTTAATGTAAAATGACGCCTCCGTAATAGCAGCATAACTGCTGTGTGGCGTGACGGAAGGATACAAAATTTAATCTAACCGCTGACTTGTTTTTACAAAACATTAATATCTCATTCAAACAGCGTACAATAAATGCGTCCGTTAAATTTGTTTTGTAACGTTATTTTTTGAAAACCGCAGAACATGTAACGACCTAAAACATAACAGGTATGGCCTTAACCTTTTAATTTTGTGATGAGACCCGTGTCCCGCAGTGAAACGAAAGAAGGGTAAGAAAAAGATATTAATTAAATGATTTGTTAGTCATTATTTGGTCAAATAATATTTGTCACGATTTCTTTAAACTAATATTGGCATCATCGGAAAGTTTCTTGAACTAAAATATTAAAAAAGTCTTATAAAACGAATAAGTGAGTAAGACGAATATGTGGTGTTAATGCTCAGAGAGTAAAATTTCTGTTGTACTTAACATTGCGCCTATACCCGATGGAGTAGACAATTATAGTGCAATTTGTAAAATACTCTTTAACTTAATGAGATCGGTTAGAATTTTTAAATGTGAGTCTCTATACATCATACTAGTAGATTTAAGCAGTCGCGTGTTTAAGATAACATCTATAACACGCTTTACCTCGCTTGTACCAAATATAAGGATAAAAACGACTTCGATTTGCAAGTTTTTTTATTTATCACAGTAAGCACATTGTAACACGGGTATACTACTAGTAAAACCAGTATTATGAAAATTAAATCCATATTAAGTGCGTGTGAAAAACTTGTTTCGAAGGAAATAATCATACTTACAGCTTTTTCTGTATGACCATACACAAATAAAATGTGTTTGAGTTTTTGGGTTTATTCTAAATTTTCAAGGTTATTTGTCAAAACTGAAAGTACATACATAAGTTTCAGTGAAACCATTCACTAAACTGGACAAGAAATTTTATTGCGCAATGTATCAGAAATGTAAGCGCAAAGTTAAAAATCAATTCGTTATAAATTATAAATCGTATCTGTAGTTCCTCCACATAAACTCGTTTTGGGGCTGTTCACTACAATTTAATTCCCTATATTTTCATTTTAACATGCGAACATAGTAAAATAATCATCTGTCGTAAACTAATTATGACGAAGGTCGTTTCAAAAATGACGTAAAACAACTCTTTTACAAAACCAAAAGTAAGAAACTTCCGTTCGCACCTTCGATGACCACTTGTAGTTATTATTATTCTCAGTTAAAGAAACTTTATTTAAATTAACAATTGTACGCTTATAAAAACTTATAAGATATCTTTAACATAAAATAACAATTTCAGTGCTAAACTGGCTTATGTTACGTAACACTTACATCCATATCGCTATTACAATGATATATACTAAAAAGTAATATTCTATTGTTACTGATGTTCTAATCATCATCATGTCCACTGCTGGACAAAAGCCTCTCCAAAAGCACACCACCGAGCTCGATCTTCGACTCGTCACACCCAACTGCTGCTAGCCACTTTGCGTATAGCGTCACTCCGCCTAGCTGGAGGGCGTCCTACGCTACGTTTGCATGTCTAATACATGCAGAGTATAATTAACAAAAAGAGCCTATCACACACTAACGTCTAATCGAGAGGTAATTACTGCCCGGTAAAAACCCATCAGATATTAAACTCTTGTAATAGGTATTGTACAAGCACACGCCTAGCCGCGGCCGATATAACCGGATGTCGCGGATGAATTGTACAGCGTTACAATGGCAATGTTACGGATCTGTACTATAGAATGTTTCAAAATGTTGTACTAAAAGATGTTATGGGTTTTTTTGCAATGTTTTGAATTTTTTTGCCGACCGTGTTTTATTTTTTTGCTGACTGTATTTTTTCATGACCGTATTTTGCTTTTTTTTGCTGCCCGTAAACTAATTAATTGCAATGCGAGAGATGGATCGCGCGGCGCTCGCGGCTCGCTGTCACTGATTGATGAGACCTGAATTGTACAATCAGATAAACAACAACACGGCTTTACTGGACTCTATTTGATATCTCTCTTTTCTATCGGAAGTAGGTATGTGGTGCACTAAATAACAAAATCATATATAAATAACATATTTTACTTTATTACGTAAGACACTCCTAGGATTGGAATATGAATTTAGTAGACACTAATTAGAATATGAATTTAGTATGCAGTAATTAGTGGTGGCATAGAATTCAGACTGTTAGAGTGTTAGGGTCATGGTTGAAATCCTGGTACTAACCACTTTCTTTACAAAAAGAAATGCTTTCTATAGTTTAATATTATTTTTTGGAACGATTTACTAAAACGTCGTGAGGAAACTTGCATACATTTCAGTTCTATGTAATGTTGACCTACACCTGAAATTGTTATTTCAGAGAATAAAACCTTGTCGAACAGTGGAACAAAGGGCATATGAAAAGGCATCTGATAATGATGTTTAAGATCCCAACTTCAAAAACAGCTCGATTAAGTCAATATAATATAATTTTACACATGTATCCGAAATAACACCTACACTACTAATAAAACAATATAGTATTGGTAAAACAATCACAAAACATGTTTTGACATTTTTGTCGTTTCATTTGTTCGTTTAATACACAAAAAGTATTTTAATTATACAGTGATTGTAACGAAATTAATTGTGTTGATAATTTATTGTCAGGGTCAAGAAATGTTACTTTTTTGGCGGGAACGTCTGTCATGTACGCTGCACCGCGGAGTGAGTAACAGACAACAAAATCATGTCAAAGATAATTAACGCTACTTAAGGTATTAGATATTATATTGATACATATTATTCCTACTATATTTTCTGTTTTTTTTTTTTTATTGCACATGCCGCTAAATTTTTTAAATTTACTGTTTTCCATGACTTAACTGCCCAACATGCCACTAGGCATTAGGTTCGTTAGGTTCAAATATTACGTATAAATATTATAATTATATGATACAGAAAAACGAATGAGTTTTTTTAACACCGCGATTAATAATTTGTTGTGTAATATCCGATTGATGACCAGCGCCATATAAATTGGTTTTTGAAGTTTATAGCGGGCGTGGACTACTTTAGAGTGATTTGTTAGATGACAGTAAGAATGACTTCGCGGTCATCTGTTATCATCTGAATGTCAAGGCTGTATGAGGAAGTGGATCATTAATTCTCAAATATATCATAATAATGCAAACAAGATAAATATAACATGTTTGATATGATTCAAATGATAGGAGATGACAACTTTTTTGCCAATTTCGTACAATGGATTTGTTGTATATGCTTTCATACAATGTATTCTGCTATAAAAAGAGCAGCCGTATTTTATCTTTATTTACAGTATTAAAAACGTATATATAATCATCAATTTTGAGTAATTTTAACATATAAAAGTATTAATACTATTATTATTAATACAACGTCACGCCAGTTCCTTTACGAGGTAGGCAGTGAACATGGAGTGTCAAATATCTGTTTTTAGCAGATTTGCTTTATTCATTGCTATTCATAAATTCAAACACGCATGCCAGTTTCGAAGACATATTACTACTGAATAAAGAATTCATTTACAATCAAACAAACCATAGACAAATAAACCACAGACTATTAGATTTTAAAATACATTCTATATTTCCACTTTCAATAAAACATACATCCATTTAACTT
>DWJK01001234.1:0-17684 GCA_018248815.1 Croniades pieria auraria | reverse complement strand
GATGTTGTATAGTCTATGTTGTTTAAACAAACTTAACATAACGCCTGTAGTCCCCGAAGGGCTTGGTAGAGTAGTGTAGTAGATACACTCCACTCCATTGCTTTATATCTACAGATATTTATTTAAAGAAGATCTCCAATAATCAATCGCAATTCTCTCGAAAAAAGGCGGATTGCTCAGTGGTTAATTTAAGTAGAGTTTAGTTTTATTATTTTTTTTATTTTCTTTCAGGTACAATTTTGATGATTTTTTGGCCACATGCGAATGCGCCGGTAGGTTGGTCCGATTATCTCTAACAGTCTCTCTAAAGCATCATCACTAAACGTTACATTGACGTATATAAAACTAATTTTTCTTAAATATCCTAACAGGATTCGTAGCAGCGTCGAGATTAATGTAAAGTGGAAGGAGCTGCGGGTGAGATATTGTTTCATTACGTAGACCCCGCATTCATTAAGCAGTCAGTGTTGTATAAAAAGAGACTTTACATAAGAAGTTAATTCGACATCACACCTGTCGCGCTCGTAACTTCTCCCTCGGGATAGCTTTACAATGAAGCTCCATCCTCTCCCGACACTATTATTTCGCCCTCGGCCAACCGTCTTTGCGGTGTGTTCAAAGAAAATATAAAATATATAAAGTCTTCATAACGTCGATCTTGACGTTTCGATTTCCTAAACGGCCTGAACGGCTGGCGGTTGAATTATCTACGCCCTAATTCGGTACAAGTTGAATAGGAAATTAAAAACGCCTATGATACATAACGATGAAGGCGTAAAACGAATTCATTAGATATGTATATTGGGTGGAACGTAAACGAGTCGATGCTTTTGAATTAAGAATGTTCGAATAAAACGTTCATAATGTAAAAATGATAAGCCAGTAAGAAATGTTCCTTAGAAAGGTTTTAAATTAACTGTACTAACAGAATATTCCACGAAAAGCTTAGGGAAAATACAACGAAATACGCTGCAAGAATATTATTTTATTCCTTTCCCTGAAATTGTCTTAAATGGTATACCTAAGCGCGGTAAAAGTATGATGGTTCTCGCGCTAAGTAAAGCGTAGTGAGATGCAAGCGAATTTTCTCTGAAAGTTTCGCCGCAAAATGTTCCAATTCCATTTCGGTAACAGACTAATAATACTTTTTTTCGTCTTTTTACTTCTTACTTCCACCCTTTACTGTTATATAGACGCACACAAATACATGGAGTCGTTATTTAAGAGATACGCTCATACAGATGGTCTGTCTAGAAATTGAGAAACTTCTTGTGAATATCAATGAGTGAAACATAACTAAAAGTACAGTTAAAGGTACAATTAAACAAGAGGTAGTAAAATTATCCCTTCAACAAGTTAAAAACTACTAAAATCTAGGAAACACAATACACTACAATTTTTTTGTTACGTTTATTTTCTTTTTTTATGATTCATGTTAATTTTAAAAAACTCATCAATCACTTTATCTCCGCATGGTAACATCTAACTTCCCATACTAATTCTGTTTTTTGGGTAACTCATGCATGTTCTCAGCTTACATACCCACATTTCTTTTCTTAAACCACTCCAGTGATTTCTTGTCCTATTCTCGGTAAGAACTTACGTAGTCACTTGGACATCGGACCCCGTCAATTATTTAGATTGGCGGCGGCGACAGCCAGTACCTACCGCTGTCCTACGTGACGCACTTGACGGAGAATGTCTTCTCCGCTTACAAATTGCCTGACTATCCAGCTCTGAGAAACATTCACTTTAAAATTGTATCGATTGGTCCGGCGAAAACGTAAAAACACGAACAATGGTGAGAAATGTCCGTTTATTATTGTGTATTTTAGTATTTTTATCTTTTTCTGTTACCACTCGGGTGGACTGAATAATTGCCTAAGGTTGTGCAGGAGGTTCAAACGAAGACAATTTTTTATATTTTGATGAAATAAAAAAATACACACCACGCCTGTCATCCCCGAAGGGGTAGGCCGAGCAGTGCAGTACACTCCCACGTATCACCAGTTACGTTTACGTCCCATGGAATAGATGGTGAGTCTGTTCAAATATTGAAATACCATATGAGAGACATAATGATGTATTTTGAAAATTCATTATATTTTTAATAATAGGATATACCTTTGATGTTAATATTAGGATAGCGTAAGGTACCTTTATTTCCCCAATTTTGTAGTATTGTATATAGACAAAAATGTTACATATACGCATTTTTAAAGTATTATTACACTACATCTCATTCATGTATATTTCAATATCTACAAAAGAAAACTTACGTTCTCCGAGCGGTTTCGTTACGTTAGGGAATCTGGGATTAGGGAATTTATTTTTATCATTACAAAAACATTCTACCTGTATGCTTATATCTAGGATACCGAAATAAATTTTCTTAAGGCGTAATGTAGTAGATCTTACGTAAAAGTTCCACGTACGTATTTGTCTAAGCAGCTGGTGTAAGCCACAAGCAAATACGGGCTGTTTTTTTCGGGCTCTCATTATATTTGATTTATATTTCGACATCCTGTTCTTTTCAGATATAAATTCACTACTTTATATCAAAATTAACCATAAGAGAATATATAGTAAACATATTTCTAAAGTAATATAATTCACTTTTCAATAGGCTCACCCTCTATTACATGGGATATGTATAACTATATCTCATGTAGGATATTTATTTTGTATAATAACTCATAAAAATTAGGAGTATTACACTTCTCTGCCTACCTCTTCAGTACAAGCGTGATATCTCTTTAAATGTTTCATATGACCATTATTAGGTTCGAACTGCCTGTAAAAAATAAAAAGAACATTAAATTTCGATTTATAATCCTAAGCGTAACTAACTAAATATTAAACGATACAAAAATGAGAGTGTTCAGTTTAAATATTTTCTGGTTTTCTAAAGCGTCTTCTCAATACTTACTCCACACGTAATATACAAACCAATAGTTGTGAGTCGGCGCGCGTTCGCTCAGCGTATATCATTGGCTGTCGGCGCTGGAGCCTTCACCTTATTCGATATCATTCCTTATATGAGACTTGTAAAACAAGCTGGAAGAAAGGCAAAACGAAATTTCTTTCTCTGTACGTACCGCCATAAGGCTTATACACAAAATGTTTATAAGAACATGGTAAGCTTCGAGCCAATTTCTTGTAGGAGGATAAGTTTCGATATAATTTACGTGTGTTTCCATAACATCATAACAACTAGCAACTTTCAAATCTCATACCTATTGTACTCGTGAAGCAAAATGTAAATTCATCTCGACGTCATGTTTACATTACTTTTGTGAGAGAATTTCAACAGATCGATAGAAGTTTTTCGAATATCAAAACCCTCGTAACGATAGCCAATAAATTCAGCTCTCCACATCTCTTAGGAGATACACCTACGTATACGAGTATCTTGACACAGCTCAGTTATTTACGGCGTAGGTGAGCATCTCAGGTTATTATAAAATCGACGTTCTTATTCGACCCTTTGACAGTTGTGTCTATTTATATTATAGAGTCATGCTTTAAAACGATGTGATCGTCTGATCGCACCGTGTAGCTACTTCTTCGCGTCTATGAATATTTTGAACGTTTTGCCTCTTTTCTATATAATATTCATGGCTAGACAGTCACGAACATGTGCCCTTTGATGTCAATACGAAACTGAGCAATACATGGAAGTAATAACAAGTCTCTATCGGTTTATTATTCAAAGTATCAGCCGAACTAACTGATGAAAAAACGATTTAATATTATTCATTGGATCTGAACGATATTGAAAACATCGCGCTCGAGACTGAAATTGCTTCCAATCACAAAGTACATGGAAATCATTTTAAGCAATGCACAAAACAACTCCCGTCTTCTTTTTCTGGACAGCTATTTTTTAGCTTTTGTTAATTTGAGCATAACTTTTTGTATGCCAATAATTTCCCCCACAGTTCCACAGACATCCCCGCCAAAACGGCTTTAAATAAACTCACCCACTGGGGGTCCTGTTTCTTAAAATTCATTAGGAAGCCAGTGGATGTCATTTGCATTGGAACTGCGGTTCAAGCCGATTATGCAAAAATAACGCGGCTATAGAACGAGCGCTCCCAATTTGCAGTCCACTTTGTAATACAACTGCTATCGTTATGTGTAACGACATGTATATAATGGTCGGTACTGGATACGACTAACTGGATTAGGCTGTTCTAACTGTCGGTAGTAGTTGGTTGCTCCTGCTTTATTTTTTATTCAAATGAATTCCACTGTACGAAAAGAGCTTAAAATTGCTTTGGATTACTTTTTAAATATAAAGAAGTTTAAGTAAATAAATGAAATGTTATTATATGAACAAAAATATAATTTGTTTTCTCATTACTTTGCTTATTACACAACTAAGTAAAATTAAGCATTTTTTCCGTAATAAATAAATTTTTTTTATATACTGAAGTTCACCTATTTTTATATTTAAACCCGTTGTCCGAATCAATTTAAAAGGAGCTGAACCAGTTTTTTTAACATTTTAGAAAAAATTTAATGAGTTATTTGGATTAAAATTTAAGACAGGCGATTAGTCACTTAATTTTATAATATGAATTAATGCTGGTAATCAATAATAAAGTTGATTAATATGTTTATGTATTAAATAAAACCTAACTTTGGAAAATAATGCAACAGGTTTCTTTTATGTATAACTTTTTTCATATAATTATATATTATTATATTTTTTATATTTTATTTTTATATGTGGCTTTAATCATGATACCGTATTGACATTTAAGTACTCATATCTAAACTACTTAAAAACTTAAAGTCAAAAGTATTCATATTACGAGTATATACCGTGGATGCCTGTTAAAAACTTTGCTGATATCTACCGCTCTACCTAGAAGTCCACATAAAACCTACCCGTAATTATGTTTTGGGAACTGAAATACCTATTACTATCTCACTCATAAAATCTTTTTCGGTTACATTTATTCTGTCGTCTTTCTAAAAACTATCACCGTTTAAATTTAAATTTGAAAACAACTATGATCTCCAGCCTGTATTACAGAAAAGTAGTTATGTCATTAAAGTACCTTTTTAATAAGAATACTATTATGAGAGTTTTGATTTGAGAATGATATTGACTTCATTAAAAACCCAAATGATTAATATATAACAATAAAATAACTGCGCCGCCTAATGAAGACGTCGTAATGTAATAATTATGTTAATCGCTGCCCTATTAAGTTTTTTCAAAAATAGTCTAGCTTTATTGCGCTTACATAATTTTTTTTTACTCAAGCATGTCAACTGCCACCCAAGTATTTGTTACAATTATTTTTAATTAATTACATTGATTTAAACAGTATATTTTATTCATAGAGAAAACGTAAAATACGTTGTCTTTTTGTTTTTGCAAAATTTATTTTTGTTATTCTCTCTGTTCATGAATATTTTTTGAACCTTTACTATTTTGTTAATATAATTAGCGTTTTTGTGATTTTCAGAAACAGGAGTAACATATAAATAAAAAGAAAAAGTAAAAAAACTTTTATTTTAATAAGCTGAAATTCTCTTATATTAATATACATATAAAGTAATGACGTAAATGAATGAACTAGCAAAATGTATGTAAGTAGGTTTAACAATCGCATGAGCTTCATAAAAAAATGCTAGCTACATTGATTACTGCAATAACGTTATGTTTCATGGTTTTATATTTTGAAGCTTAGACTAATAATGAAAGCTTGAGACCTATTCGATTAATTTTGTGCTTTAGGACAAGTCCCAAATATGTGATCGCTAGGAGGTCAATAAAATAAGCAGGAAACGAGAAAAATGTATTTAGTCGTCAAGAATAAAAACAATTTCGTTGATATAATCCCTAGACCTGTGACTTTCAAGAATTTTCGAGTGCAGTATTAAATCTTTCTTTATTATATCAATGATAAAATTATTTAAATAAGGCCGAGATAATAATCCCTCGATCTCAGAATAGAATCGTATTAAACTTGGTTAACGGTGCGTTGACGTTTTTCCGATTCTCGTCCAACTGTCATTTTGAAATGAGCTCTTCACTAATTAGAATAAATTAGTGGAGGCTTCCTCTATTTTCGACAAGGAATTTTAATAAATTATTTTCGGAAGAAGTATTCTTTCTATTTCATTGTTATTTTTTATGTAATGGCCACCCAGAAGTATTTTTCACATCTGCTACTTATTTTGTTTAATTTAATTTTGTTAAATGGCAATTTAATATTGATATCGTAAATATGTGGGGATTTCAAAAAATTACAAAGAGATCGTGGCACTTAACACAAACAAACGTGTAATGTATCGAATTTACGCGGGAAATGTTTTTTCGAGACGTATCATTGCTTTTCGCATATATCGAGTACATACCGACTATTTTTGTTAGTTTTTCTTATGTATTTAGGTATGTTGTATCTACAGTTGCTGCGTTCGAGCCAGTTTATTTCTGAAAACTTTGCCAAGGACCACCTTCTTTACGCGACTGTTATATTAGGAGATTCAGACCAACCTGGGGCCGTAGTCAAATGAGTGCAGTGCATTTTTAAACGGCGACGCCCGGAGACCGTTGGCTCGCTTTTCATTATTTAAAATAATTCAGCGCAGTGCAATGTGACCCGCGCCGGGCTGTCTTGCGGCGCGCCGGTAAGTACCTACGCCTTTGTTGTTTTACTGTCCAAGTGCGAGTGAGTAAATCTCTTATAATATCTGCTTGGATAATAGAACTTAGTATATCACAAAACATATTTAAGATAATTTTGAAAAATGTAGCAACGAAAACTCCAATTATTACTATTATTGATAATTTAAGGGTATTAATGCGATACCAATATACCTATTTATATGTGTTTTAATACGATATCGAAGTTGATAATGATTCTCAGAAGCGTCTGTTCTGTTGTAAGTATGTAGTTTCAGTAGTTTGTATTTGAATATCCCATTTCTACAAAGGCCTTCGGTATACTAGGCAAATGTGCGTTACATTTTAATTGGAGGACCCAACAAAATTACAAGCGCTGTTCTATCATTACCATTAAAAATTAATTGTCTACTCGTAAATAAAATTAAAGTAATACCTACCCTGTGTATTCAGTAAAGTTGGTGAACTCATTGTCTCATTAGTTCCATCGCTGTTCCTACGAAACTCATTCCGCTCATAATTTTCGTCGCTGTCCAGTATTAGCTAAGCAAAATACGGTACCCAGTAAAACGATGGAAGCACGACATAACCTTACATTAAGTCCTCCCAGACTCCGTATCCGTACAATTATTCCCTAAAGTGTACCCTTCGGAGCGAAGCCTACAATTACCTACCATTCGCCTAGAGGCGCTCCGCTCAGCAAAATAAAATAAAATTGAGGCGGAAAATAAAATATTGAGAGATTCGTTCCAATTACCGTGTATCTGCGCCGTAGCCTGTCTCTATATATACCTTCATGAAATATGACTGTATGTAACACCCACACACTCGCATGCCATGTGTGCTGGCATACATTTCGCCGTCAATTAATATGCCAACGCGAACATTGAGGACACATTAATGCATTCAAATTAAGGGTTCTTTAAGAGGCCAAATCCCACACATCTAATTGGTCTTGTCAAGCAGATAAGTGTATCGCCTTGATACGAGTGCGTTGAAAAATAAAACTGTCGAATATTATTGACATAAGTTTTTGCATGTTCCTATACAATCATTGTATGAATCTGTACCATTTTCATTAATATATATTGACAGGATATTAAGGTATAATGTATTTTTTAATGTATTTTGTACGTTTTGTGAATATAACATACTTTTTCATCTGCGTAACAGTATTTACGCATCCGCCTCGGACTGGTAGCTGAGTTTGGTGCGGAGATAAAAAGTAGGTACGCTATTAAAGTCATCAAAAAATGAATCGCCTCTGGCTGCTGTTACTCGGGAGATATACTCCGTATTATAATAAGAAGTTTTGAGAGGCTTAAGGTTTAACCGTCCGTGCGTCACAAGTTTTTCCTCGTAAGCTTCTGAAACGTTAAATTTATTTCGGCCCGGGAGCGACGAATTAAGAGCCTCTTTAATCCTTTCTGAGGAACTTAACCTAATATCATAAAGATAGAACGAGCCAACTTGTACCTACAGAGTTCACCCAAATATTATCCCTTCGAGAGATTATAGAGTTATTAAATTCACGTAAGCCCGTATGAAGTATATCAAAATGGAACCATTTCGTTCGGCGTGAAATTACCCGACAGACATGGGAAAAATATATATTAAAAATGTGTGTTATGTACTATATATCTTTAGCACATTATTAAATACATTATTTTCATACTGCGAATAACTTAATAAATCTCACAATATGTAGTTTCTGGACTATTTATAGTTATTCGTACAAAGATAACATAACGTTCTTACCTACGAGTTCAAAACAAGTAATTCGACAAAACTACTTTAGCGATGTCTGTCGACTTATAGTGAAACTTTGCATGTACCCAGACAATAACCCAGCCAGACTCCAGAAGAACAACAAATAACATTGTAACTTTATCTTGGAGTTCATCCAAACTGTGCTCATTTGGAGAACTGAAATGTTCATTCTGAGACGAAGAAAACAAGGCGTTCTCGTATGTGACATCATCATCAATTGTACGTTGGTACGCGTGCTATTTTAAAAATAAACGGTTCTATATCTACCCACACATCTTACTACATTTGTACTAAAGAACATATTATATAGCCAAAGAATAAGCGCATATATACAATAGCTTAATGTTTTCAATAAAAAAGAGAATATTTTACAGTTACCTACATTTTTCATCAAAAAGTTTTGCAATAGTTTTTAAACCTAAATGAATATTAAAGCCTTCACAGTGACATAATACTTATTTGAGCACAGCTTTAGTAATAAGTTCAACTTATTCGAATTAAGAACAGTGATTACGAGCAATACCACATCCAACTGACGGTCGCTTTCTTTAGAAAATATTTAACAGACCAAATGTTTTATATACCCCGGTTTAGCACGTAAAAAATTCACAAAACCATCTAAAATAAAGCACTGAATGTCTCTTACTTGAGGCCACGACAAGGAATCATCGTTTAAACGGCTATCCTAAACAAAATGGTCGGAATGCAAAAAGAAACGGGTGCGATCAGCTGAGCGGGCGTCGGCCATTTTGGAGCGGGTCGGGAAGGGGCGGCGCGAACCCGCTTGATTTATGTCTTAAGCGCTGTCAGAAGCGTTCGATTCATTGCTGGATATCCCGATAATCCTAGTAGGTAAATTTTTAGTATGGCCAATATTTTAGCAGTAACTCTTTAAAATATTCATCTTTGTTTATCTATTTATTAGACTATAGGTATACTTTCCTTTCTATTAATTGCTATATTCTATTTTAGATATTTATAAATGCTGTTTAAGGCGTATCTTTATATGTAAACATATAGGCATCTAAATATGTACATATCTACGTATCTATGCATTATATATGTAGATAAGTTGATAATAAAAACAACCGAATAACCTGTTACTGGCAGTAATTTTATTATCGCGATCAACTGCGGTAGGTTAATTTGTTAAATAATCAGAAACCATAAAATATTTTTTTATCAATTAGGTAGATAATAATGTGAGTTTAATATGAATATGAATGAGGGAAATACGGGGCGCAAATGTCCAATGCGACAATACGACTTATAACAGCTCTTACATTGTAAGGAATTTTACAAGTGTATGTGTTCATTTATACTTTACGCACACGGTTAAAAAAAGTGATACGGCATCTCTGTTTGTATGGAATATTAATCCATAAATGAAGGATAGTAAGGCTTATATTAATCTGTTAGGAAGTTAAAGTTACGTTCTTTTGTATGTTGTTAAGACTTAAGACGCAACATTGTTGTGTCGAGATTAGTCGAGCTATGAGTGCAGCATCCTTTTCCATCGCTGATAAAGATATTGAATTTTGATAAGACCATCTCTGTCTTATGCTACATAAATATGAACTGAATACTGACTTTAAATTATGAGTTCACGTTGATAAACTTTACTTCTAATGAGACAAGTATGAAAATTGGGTAGCGCATAGGAATGTAGCTAAGAGTATAGCTAAGAGAGAGTAGAGAATATCTGGTTATTAATTAAAACATAAAACTTTGAAATCTCGTACCTTTAGAAGACATTAGTTTATAAATGGAAATTTTATACAAAGCGTTGCGGTATTAAGAAACCGGTAATTCTTTGACCATATTGTGAAGTTTGGGAGATACTTATAGGTACACTTATATGCTTAGTGGATAGCGTTAGGGGAATTATAAAAATATTTTCCCTGTTTTGCCGCTTATTTTGTCGGCGATTTTTTATACTGAAGAAGACATTTTCGTGACAATATTTGACTTGGTCGTTTTTCCTTTCAGTGAAGAATTTCCTAAGGCGAGGCTGGGCCATTATCTTGACGTTTTAACGCTGAACCTCCCAACGGCGTGATTCCACAATTTATTCTGTTGATATTTTGTAAAAGAAAGTTTTCTCGTAAGTTATCTACGAGTTATAGGTATAGTTAATATTCCATATCTAAATATAAAATATTGTATAATATACATATATAATTTTTAAGTAATTAATTTTTCTAATCTAATTTAGATGTATCTTTTAATACGCACTTACCAGTATACATTCCAATCGTTTTATTATACCTAAGAATCCATAGTAGGTAGTCACCGTACTTAAGTACTTGTGTTATGGTTAACATATTTCACCAATCAAGCAAGTAGAAACAGATACTCTTCGTTTCGTGTAGATAAAACTTTGGAGCAGAAAATAAAGCAGTATTTTGTGTGACGCGATCCCGGTAATTTCACAATTTCACGCTGAGGCGGAGATCTCGTTACTTGCCCGGATTCGTCCCGGCCCGGCCATCGCTAATGTCCTGGAACGAATCACTCGCATATGTGAAAAATAATTATATATCCATCCGTTCAATCTACGTTTTCGTGAGAACGACGTCGTATGGTTAACATTAGTACACTTAACACAAAATTAAAAATATGTTAAACGCTTTCATGCCTCAAGATCGAGTATTACAATATGTCAGTAATATTCTCGAAACGGAAAGTAAGCACTTGAAAGAAATCTCTTAATAAAGAATTTCAGACAAGTATATAGGTATGTACATATGTAAAATAACTACAGTATTTCTACGTACTGTAAACAGGCTGTAATATTAACAAATTGCTTCTCTAATTTCATGTTTTATTATCAGATTAATGGCATTACGAATGTAATTGATCAAATTATATATAAACATATTTATGTATATATTTTCTTATCTGTCATTAAAGCAGTGTAAAATAGTGTTTAAGTTGATTTATTAACAACAGTTTATAAATGTTATTACTCGATAGCTAATAATTTAGTAAATCGCTACACACGATATAAACGGAATAAATCAAATTAAATAATAATTCGGTTTTATGTTGAATAATTTCACAAAACTCTTGTCATCGGTCGACTATAATTCAGCGCTTAGGCGTGCTCTCTTTTGCGTAAAAACTTTTTTTCGGTATATCTTCCTTATTTTTCTTGCCGACCCTCTTTATTCATAAGCCGCTGACGTAACTTGAACAACCTTAAATGAATGGTTGTTCGTTGTTTTACGCCTCTATTCACAATGCTTTAGGTCGAAAAGTTCAGAGATTTGCCCATGGAAAAATACTTACGTTACACAATTCTGCCATGAAATATTTCAGTGCGGGTAGATAGTTGTTTCAACTTGTAAACAACTTTGGTCTATAATAAATGATTTTGTTTTCTTTAGAATAATTAGTACGTAGCACAAACTATATAAGTACTTTTTCTTTTGTAATGTTAACTTAACGATTTTAATTAAAGCATCGATCCACTTATTAGACTATGAAAGTTCTGTGTTCGATATACATCCAGACCTCTGGGTCTGCCTCTGATCCTGGGTCTTAAAAATTCAGATCCATCCTGCTGTGTTCTCCAGGATGTCCGCAGAGCGACCGTTGAAAATTTTAATAGCGATTATAAAATTATTTTCATTTACAGTAAGATTTATAAAACCATTAGTTAACTGTTCGCCTGACGGGACCACATTGAACGTTAATAAAATGCATTAGTCTCTCGCACTACAATATCCAGCCGCGTAATACAACCTTTTCATACAATGTAAGTTGCTAATCAGTCGGCTGGCAACATTAAAGGGCTGCCGCTTCAGCTTTTTATATAATTATATACTTACATAAGAATAACGGGTATATACGTTATATATTTTAGAGCAACTTTTTTTATTAAATAACGGTCAGAAAAGTAAATAGATGAATTAAGAGCAATATAATAATTTTTGTTTATGATTAAATACGTTTTTCTGTACTGTGGTATATTAAAAGTAGTACCATTGTGGACTAAGACGGTACTTTAGTATGGCGCAAAAGCCTACCCACCTTCTTTAATAAAATTCATTACGTATTTTATGCAGATGCAAAGTGCCGAGGTACGAACGCCGCTTGATGGTCGGGTGAAAAATTTGAATATAGATGTCGCTACAAGTCTCGCGGCAACGGGTCTGGGATCCGTCACTTTACGACGCCGGCTAAAATGTTGCTCCACTCTCTCGCTGAAAACTGCGTTCAGTTTATTTGAACCGGAGGCGGAGTATTCCAGCGAGCCCGCGCCAAATGGCCACCTCTCTGAGCAAATGCCACGAGCGGCCGTTTCTCACGGAATAGAAGTGTTACGGCTCTATTACATGTTTCGATGGCAAGTGATGCTTTTATATTCATTACTTTAAAACGTATTCATGACTCATGACAATCACTGATAAATGTAAAATTTATTTATAACTAAATGCAATTATAGATAAATGTAGAAGGAAAAGTGGTCTGTAAATACATTTGTGACAAGGTGCTTTTTACTAACTCCATGAGAGTACTGCCTTGAAATATAGGTACCTAGTATTAATAATGAATACAATTAGTATTCAAGGTTGGAAAGTATTTTTCTATTTTTTAGTTCTAATTCTTAAGATTTAGGTAGATATGTAAAAAATTACGTCGATACATTTTTTTGTGACTGTAAATTTAATAAGCCGATTGTAAATCAGATTCATAATAATACTAATAATTACTTACAAAAATATATGCATAATGTAGCTTCCTAGTTTATTAGCAGTGATAACCTAGTGGTTAAGAATTCAGCCTCTCACTCGGGGGTGCTGGGTTCAAATCCATGGCGCGCACTTCTTTACAAAAGTGCGTTTTAAGTTTAAATATCACTTGCTAACGGTGAAGGAAAACATCGTCAGGAAACCTGCGCACCTTTGAATTTATAAAAAAAAAAAATTCTATGGTGTGTGAAGTTCGCTAACCCGCACTTGGCCAGCGTGGCGGACTACGGCCTAAACCCTCTCTATATGAGAGGACACCCATATTCCAATAGTGGAATGACAAATGGGTCGATTATGATGATGATGATTATGATCATGGTCCAATAGAAAAAATATATAAAATGTGTTTATAAGTCATATTAGAGAAAATGTACAATAATTTTAATTTAGTATCAAATTTTATTGTTCGAACTATACAACTTCAACACTCGTGGTTTGTTTACGAATGCCTGCGGCTCCATAGATCAATCGGCTTGGATTAATCAACTTGAGCATATCGTCAATATCTCTGGTCTCTCGATTTTTAATGCCAATATTGGAAGGCACGGTACGATACATACCACCCTTCTAGTAATAATAAACGTACTAAAAATATCGAAAATATTTGAGAATTTAAATTCAAACAAAATTACATTAACGCATTAAAGTCAATGTTGCAAAGATTGATTACATTATGAAAAAAGAGTGCTGTGAGTTTTTTTTTTCCGCGGCTTTCTTCTCCCGCTCTACTATAGGCCGAGGGGCGCACAAAGCCGAAGTACAATGACAAAAACATGACCTTCATTGCGTGTATGTATATACCTTATAATGAAAATAAATAAATAAATAAATAAATAAAAAAAAAATAAAAAAATAAACGCTGTCATAGACGTATGTAGCAGATCTGCCATCACAATGTGAAGTTTAAGTATTGCATATATATAAAGTTACGAGTGTGGAAATGAACAGTTCTACTGAGTAGCGACGTTGCGGAGTAAAATGCGTGCCGTTCCATGGACGAGGCTATCACTTAGTCGTATCGCTGAAGTAATTACTATTATTTTCAGTAGAATTAACTACAGAACATAATTATAAATTAAGAGTAATGAATGAATTTACAGAGTACATTTAAGAAAATAAGTATAATGACCTAAATATGGAAAGTGATTAGGAATGAATGAAATAAGTTGTCTATGTCAGGTTGTCGAAAGAGGCGAGTAAGGCGAGAAGGCGTGCTCTACGATCTCCAACCAGCAGGCCCAGCTTGGAGATTATGGCCTCAGCGGAGACCTATGTTCAGCAGCGGACTTAGACAGACATGGTCCGTTTGAAATAAGTAATACGGGCGATTGAAATCGAACAACATGTAACAAATAATTAACTTACCATCAACACTGACTCCCATCTTCAAAGCTTGGAAGCCAAGCACGGAGAAGATAGCGAAACCCGCATAAATCGATGTGAGGAAATTCGTGAAGCTGACGAAGACTGCGTCGAAGTGGCAGTTGTTGGTGAAATTATTGTATGACGCCAGCGTGACCAAGGACCCGCAGGCTACACCGAAAGAGTAGAAAGTCTGTTAATAGAGAAAGAGTTTTAAAAAAAGAACTCGATTTGCAACAGTTCGTAAACAAAAGAGTTTTTTTTAAATTGTTACCTATGTTATTAGTTACACGAGAAATAAATAACTTTATGCAATATCGTTATGTTAAGTATCGAATAAAGTTTACCGAGGAAATGAACCAGTGAGATGATTTTATGTTAACGAAATTGAAAGTGAATGTTGAATCGACGGTTAATGTTAAGGAAAACGACGATCAGGAAGTGAGCTAAATTATTAAAGATTTCGTTCTGCGCAACATTATTTTAAGTGTTCCAAAGCACAAAAATCTCAAAATCCATTACAGTGGAATCTCTAGGCTTATCCGTAATTTGAAAATTTTGTTTTCTATATTCGTAGGAGTATTTAAACCACTGTTAATGTATAGCAACTGAAAGCTATATAAATTGAGGTTCCAATATTGATCCTCATCACATTATACTGTCTGACCTGACCATCACATATACCTGTGTGTATATTCGTAAACTGATGCATGTAGAAGGATCACATGCGATCTATTAGGATAGAGATTGGCACTCGGTTCTCTGCCTACACCGTAGCTAGCCGGTTGATATAATAACAACATTGACGATGACTATAAACGTGACTGCTATGTTGTTTTATTTTAATAAAAAGGTTTATAACCATGAAAAGTTGTAATTTAACTTTTAAACGAAACCTGTACTACGGTGATTAAAGTTTTTCTCTTATTAAACTGGCTTTAAAACTAATTAGTTCTCGTGTTTATTCTAAAAGGAACATGAAAGTAAATTGTTTCCGATGAATTGATCACGACAATAGACTGGCTATAAGGTACTGCATCTATCACGAAAGAATCAAGATCAGCGACTTGTTTTCAGTCAAATTGTCATTTAAAATACCTTCAATCACGTGGTAATATGGAAGTAAGCAATTAGAAACATGTTTTATGATTTACAGATAATTTGTTATTGTTCATTATTTAATAATTAAAATCCTTGAACTTAGTGTATACAATTTCGTAATATATTATCATATAAAATATCTGATATAAGAACATTTTTTAATCCTTATCATAATTGTTTTAGCGATTATTTGCCTGTGTTTTTTACTTATTATGAAAATAAAATTTAGTAATTGTTACTAACGCATAATCACTGGCTTTAATTCATCATAATCATCATCATCATCATTATCAGCCTGTTTTCATCCACTGCTGGACATAGGCCTCTCCAATAGCACGCCACTGAGCTCGATCCTCGGCTCGTCGCATCCAACTGCTGCCAGCCACTGCGTGTATCGGCACTCCACCTAGCTGAATCGAATATTGTTAATAAATAATTTTACTATTCAATGTTTCGTGAGTATTTATACACATGATTAAAAAATGTAACGGCTTAACTCACGTACGTTTTTCGGGATTGCCCTTTCAGTCTCCGTCGCGACCTCTTTGCAGGCGACGGGTGCTCATGAGGAAGGACCACGTACAGATCCGAAACTAGTCGGGCCATCCCGAAAAACGTACGTGAGTTAAGCCGTTGCATTTTTAATCATAATAAATAATTCATTGAACAGCAGCAGTCCGGCCTACAGCACCAAACGATACCCAAATGTTACGCACGATATATTATATAACAGTAGGTATTTACATATTAAAATAATTTAATATTGAAGTCCCTGAGACATTGCTTTTGTGATAGAACAACAAAATGAAATCTCGTATGAGTATAACGTCAATTTTGGAGCCATTACAGGGCACACCCAACGTCGAAACACGGCGTTGATATTTAAATATCAATCTATTTACCTATCACCATCAATATCTATTGAGATCAACTATTATATAAGACTCCTTCAAAGATTGCAGCAGCTCAAGGTCTTCCTTTATTCCCACTCACCACTTCCGTCGGTTAGAGCTCGTCACCGTTCAATAGGTTTCTTCATTAATTTATGTCCATGGTTTTTTAATGCCCTTTAACTTCGTCAGATGACATAATAATCGTCACCATCCTGCACCTACGTATTTTAAATATTATATTATATTTTAAATAATGAGTAAGTTTTCACAAAACTACATAATGAATATCAATATAACCCCGAAGGGGTTGGCAGAGGAGCTTAATACACTCCCTCGTTTCACCAGTTACGTGAAGTCCTATGAAACAGGCGGCGAGACTAACAAATATTAAATTAATAATAAATAATACTATGTCGTCACGCTTAGTCCTTTGCGGGGTAGACAGTCACCATGGAGTGCCAAATATCTCTATTTCTATCGACTTCTACCTGTAAATCTAGAAATACTGGCTGAAAATGTAATACAGTCATACATAAATAAATAATGAACGTAAATAAAAACGAAAAAGGTCGGAAATCGAAAGTGCCAGTTTCGTAGCCACAAGGTTACGGCGAAAGCATCGATAAATATTAAGGTTGGCTGTGACGCAGGCACATTAGAGTAGGGTTGCCGCATTAGGGATGTAACTTAATGCAGAAAATAGAAAAGGATACTCTTAGAAAACTTATAGATAACTTATAGAAAATGATACTTTTCTCAATATCCCGGTATATATAGAAAAAGAAGTGTGTATACGAAATATCGAATTCATTTGGCAACATGGTACACATAAATCTTATCTTTAGTTAATTGCCCGCCCCGTCCCCTCTTTTATCTTGTTCAGAGCGATTCAAAGTACTACAACTGGAGGGAATGCTCAGAGCACTTGGCGCCGATAAGTGTTATTGATAGAGTTCAGAGTTAGTTCCCAGTAAATAAACTCCGTAGGGCCCAAAATGATGTTTATCAGTTGGCCATCAAATTTCTCGAGGGCGATAAGAAAAAAGGACAACCTTTTCAGGATCAGTGCAAAGTAAAAGAAATGAATGAAAGAAAAGACACAACGTCACGCCTGGAATCCCTGAAGGGTTTGGTAGAGGAGTATAGTACAGTCCC
>DWJK01001233.1:0-17693 GCA_018248815.1 Croniades pieria auraria | reverse complement strand
CGCACTTTTGTAAAAAGGTGCGCGCCATGGATTTGAACCCAGCACCCCCGGAGTGAGAGGCTGAATTCTTAACCACTGCTTATGTTTGAAATATCCATATATTTGTAATATTTGTGTAACAGTGATAAATTGTTCATACTGATTTCTGTTAGTTCTACTTGTTTTGCACATTTAAGATACCTTGTATCTGTCCTGTACCATCAGGTGAGAACAATTTTCATTGCTACTTATTGACAGTTATAGCAAGTTTCATTTATATTCAGTATACATTTTCAACAAATTATATGTAAAAATAAAAAAAAAGCTGTATGTGTAGGCAGTAAAATTTGTGGTCTAATAACTTTTGAACCATGTCAATCTCAAACGCTCAATACAGAGTTGCCATTTTTTTTCATAGCTATGTATAGTACATCAGATAATAATTTTTCAGTCATTACTTATTTTATTTCCTTTCATGAAACATTTCAAGTAGGTACATTTTATCCATAGCTACAATATAAATATACATGATATATCAATATTTAGTGAATTTGTCCCAGTACATTTAGATTTTTTAGGATTATGTTTAACACACTGCATTTATTTGTTGGTAGGAAATTAATATCAAAATGTTTTAATATCTCTTGTTATATTTACTGAATGTTTAGAAAATCTAAACATGAAAAACACAGATTTATTGTCGGTTTTTTGTGTGAACATCGTCAGTCAAACAAAACAATTCATATTGTACATGTTTTAGATAGAACCAGTCATTTCAACCACAAGATTATTGGTATAAATTAAAATGATACAATTTCTAACAGAAATAATCATGTGTTAATCTAATGAATATAAAAACATTAAACCCCGAATGTAATCAATGAAATTATATAAAATTAGATTATCTCAAAATTGAGAGTTTAATCAGAAACTCGGTAGATATAAATCTAAGGGAGCAATTATATAAATGGAAACTTATATGTAAATAATTGATCTTTTCTCTGAAAAATTAATAAATGATAATGTGCTTTAATATTATACTATATTGCTTTTAAATGTAACAACTTTTTCAGTAATGAAAGATCCAGTATGTAATGAAAAATAACAGATCTGAACTACACATTAATTCTACTCATTCCTTTTTCAAATTCGGAGTAATTGCCTAGATACATTAACATCAGCAGTGCTGGGCATTTTTAAGAATTGAGACATCATAAAATAAAAATTCTGAAGTACTTAATATACATATATCTAATAAAGAATGGGGCCCTGATAATTATCCTTGTACAAATAAACTTGATAACTTATTGCTAGTAATTAAAAACTTAATATAACCAAGACACTAATTATAATTAAACAATGTATTGTCAGTTTATCGGAAATCATCAAAAATAAATTTTAGCTCTAAAAATCCCATAAACACTCTATATATCGTTAATATTGTAAATATATATATGACATTTAGATTGTGTATAACTACATGTATAGACCAATGAAATAGATAAAAGCAATACACATACAGAGATGTATGGCTCTGTGTTTATATATATGTGTGTGCCTGTATAAGTATAAATTCTACAAGAATCAGTATCTCGGTAAAATCTCATATATTAATAATTAAAAGTGCACTAATAGTTATTGGAGCACCTGTGATATAATGGTGACTTGTACAGAGTTTTAAATTAAGCCTATTATAAAATATCCACATTTCTTTTTTTCATTTTGCTCATATTGCTCTAAAAAATGAACCTTGATTTCATTAATAAATAGCTGTTGTTTTCATAAATATTTATTTTATCTAAATTCTTTGTCTCATACGGTATTAGAATATATTTGTCAATTCAATTTCAAAATCTTAAGGTAGCATATTTTGATCTGTAGAACTTAGATATTGCTTTACACTATGAATGCCTTACTATGAGATATTATAAAGGACATTGCATCTTAAACTGTCCTGTCTATATCCAAGTAAAAAATAGTTTGACAGGAAACTTTATATAGATAACGATTATACATGTACACTGTTTTTGTTAATGTGATAGCTAACTTTGAGTGATAGTAATAATTAAATCACCTATGTGTACCCACTTTAGTAGTTCTAAGTTGTCATAATAGCATTTAAATGAAATATTTCTGTCAAATAATTCATACT
Source organism: Croniades pieria auraria (assembly GCA_018248815.1). Classification (NCBI taxonomy): domain Eukaryota; kingdom Metazoa; phylum Arthropoda; class Insecta; order Lepidoptera; family Hesperiidae; genus Croniades; species Croniades pieria. The sequence goes on along the minus strand of DWJK01001233.1, from coordinate 15,562 downwards.
ATCTTGGGTTTAAATATTAGTCTCCTGTACAATAGTGCGTAGAATGTACAGTCGGGTATGCATGTGTTCAATTTCAAAAATTCTATTCTTAAGGATTTTTTTTTATATAGGGGCGACGGCGTGTACACGCTCAGCCAGTCAACTGCGTTGTCTCTGTCACAACAGATTATATAAAATGCATTGTATATCCGACTCATCTCAGAAAATGTGATCAATATATTTTTGTAATGATGTCTAGTCCTTCATTGGCCGTTAATAAACTTGTAACGGTTTAAGCTCTCTAATTCTGTATTATTCTTTTGTAATTTTTAAACCAATTTTCCCTTCAGCCAGACTGAAATAGAATTAAATAAAAAAAATGGGAATAAAAAAAAATCGGAAATATGTGACCATACGATATTATTTCAGGTTCCTATGATGGTAACGTCTATGGTTGTGTACCGATCCTTGCCATTTGTTTTTTATTTTTATTATCTTTATTACCAATTTGTAACTCATTTTTGATGTATTGTAATAGAAAATCACAAATTTGTAAAAATATCTGCACAAAATCGTCGTGCAATGTATTTGTGCGGATTGTGTATATTACAATAAGTAGTTTTTTGTTACTTTAAGTCATAGACAATAGCTTTAAAACAAAATGTATTTTCACATATTTCCGTTATAAAAGGTAAATGTAAAAGCGTGTTAGGGCAACTAGACACGAGCGGTTAAAATAGAAAGTATGAACAGCTGACAATAGTCACATGAAATCAGTTTTAAATGATCGTGTGTAGGGTCCGTTAGAGTAACATTACGTTTAGTTGTCCGCACTGTACATGTTACAACGACACCCCAACTTAGCCTTACACTTAAAAGAAAATATAAAGATGCGATAAATTATTACTGTCATTTTATTTACAATCCTATAAATCAAAGACTGCTTGTATTGGCTAACAGGTTAGTCCAATTCCCGAACCTAACATGGGAGGTTCGATTCTCCCCCGTAGCAAATATTGACGAGTAGGTATAAGGTTTTTTCTGTGCTGGGGGTAAAAAATATGCATATAATTTTGTTTTATATTTGGCTTGGCAGACGGACCACCTACTGGTAAGTGGTCACTGTCGCCTAAGGACATTTGCAGTACCCGAGGAGTGGCCAATGCTTTGCCGGCGTTGAAGGAGAGAACATTTTTACTTTTGAATTTATGAATTTAATTTAATGTACGAATTATATTTAAATTTATACATTTAACTCAAGATATTATAATTTTGGTTTTTATTTATAGCAACACGTATAAAACGCTGCATATTATGCTCCTGAAGCGATGACTTCATTAAATAATTTGTAATTTTAGGTATCATGTGGATCCCAAGCTTACCAGTAACTGTGATCACAGGCGTATGCGCTGGGGCGGGCGTATTATGCTTGTATAAGTAAGTATTGACCATGCAAGATGTGCCACAAGAATTATAAAGGCCTTTTACATCAACCATGTACTTACAGCTCTGAAAAAGAAGCATATCTGCTAGTTCAGCATGGTCTACTAAGCGTCTGCATTTTAAAACATTGATATACGTGCATAGTAAAGTTGGCACAATAGTTCGACCTTTGCGAAGGTGTCAGGCCAGGTAAAAGCGCGCCGAGAAACAAACTTACCAATGTTACCATTATATAATACGATACAATATATTCAAACTATGATAGGTACATTTACCTGCCTTGTGCTGAGCGATAGGTCCTGGGTTTGAACCCCGGCTAAGTATTATTAGGTTTTCAAATTTGGAACTAGTAGTAATAACACTGGTGTAACATGAGACCGCAGTACAACCCTCTGTCCAGCTCGGCAGGAATTACAGATGTCCCTTAAGAAAAATACAGACGTGATAGTGTAGCTACGGGAAATATAGGTACTAATAGTGTTGGGCCACATCCATGGTTTTAATCCAATCGATCGCCAGAGACATGCGCGGTGGGCCAGCGTACGATCGCAACGTGACTGCGGAAGGCAAGACGGTTATCATCACCGGCGCCTCCAGCGGCATCGGCAGCGCAGCCGCCCGGGAGTTCGCCAAGAGAGGAGCTAAGGTTCTCTTTGTTTCTCAGCTTTGAATGTCAACTTTGTCTAAAACAACTTAAGTACAACTGCCCTCATTAATTTTTCTATCTTAAAATTCCTAGTAGTAGCTCGGAGTCTGGATCTGTGCCCGGTGTATGGCAATGGGATCATACTCTATCCCATGGTGAAACATATGTCAGACGACAAGAAGACCAAAAAACACGGTTCCAAATAACATCTATTATTGGGTGAGTCTTATTGTTTGTTTATTCAGGTTTTCATGGCGTGCAGAGACATGAAGAAATGTGAATCAGTGCGACGAGAAATCGTCCTGGAGACCAATAATAAATATGTGTACTGCCGACCCTGCGACCTTGCCAGTACAGCTTCTATTCGGGAATTTGTAGCTAGGTGAGGCCCATATGATTTGTTAGAGGGTTCTATCCCTAAATATACAAGTACTACACCTATTCTTTTATTTCGTATGTATTATTGTTTGGTACACGCTTTATAGTCCAGCAATTAAATTTAATAATGTATTATTTAACAATGAACGCAGTTTTTGACGGATCGATTTAAAAAGCCATGCGATATCATAAATAATGTCAGCTCAGATAAAATAGATTTGAGGATCGTCAGGTTCAAATCCGAGGAGCCCCAAGTGCACGTGCTGGTGAACAATGCGGCTGAGATGGAGCCCCCGCGCGGTGTCACGCAAGACGGCTTCGAGACTCAGCTCGGGGTCAACCATTTGGGCCACTTCCTGCTCACCAATCTATTGCTCGACACCTTAAAGGTTTGTCCTCACTATGTCAATAAATGCATACAATATCATATCTTGATTTAAACTAACGAAATTCGGATAGAATTGTGAAATCGGAGATAAAGTTATTTTACTCATCACGAGATGTCGCCACATGTATTCTGAATCTCCTAGTGTAAGGCTAATTAAACGAATTACTGCTGACTCAAACCAAACAATGCTTTCCATTTATTAATTTATGGAACACAATTGACAATTTAATATTCTCCAGGCATCAGGCTCAAGCCGCGTGATACAAGTAACATGCAGTGCGTACTCCAAAGGCGATATCAACCGGAAAGATCTCAACATGAGCGAGAAGTATGACGCGCACGCCGCGTACTGCCAAAGCAAGCTCGCCAACGTGCTGTTTGTTAACGATCTGGGCAGGCGGATGCTGGGTAAACATTGAGCTAATTTTACAGGCTAGACCGATTTAAGTGTGGAATTACCACAGCAACATTTGTATGTGTCTGCTGTCATGCGGCAACGTCTTTGCCGTTGTGCTACAGTAATTAGATTCTACAGAGTTATATTGGCAATCCAACCCACATAACGTAACCTATAGATACGTTACCTAAACCTTACAGTCCTAAGGAAAGAATAGGTCATTTCCCCAGGATCGAGATCTAGAAGATCCGAGATCCGAAACCAACAAGAGGTAATGAAAGAAAAAACTGATTGTAACAAATAAGTCATCGCTATATTTATGTTGCTATCCAGACACAAATGTGGCAGTGATAGCAGTAGACCCCGGGTTCACGGACACGGACCTGACGCGGCACATGGCGATGATGAAGAGCGTGACGCGCTTCCTCATCTACCCGCTGTTCTGGCCGCTGATGAAGACCACGCGCACGGGCGCGCAGGTCGTAGTGCACGCGGCTCTCGACCCCGCGCTCCACAGCACCAAGGGGGATTTGTTCGTGTGAGTAGTGTGTTTTAAGGTATTTTGCTGATAGGATTGGTAACTATTTCAATAAATGCTATATGTTATTTTAACACCACGAGTATAGCATACTTCCTTTCTTAAAATCAATTACTTCTTTCCTTATGAAAAGAAGTAATTTATTTCTTTTCTTTCTTAAACAATTTAACAACAATATACATGAAATTCAATATATATTGGTAACGATGCCAATATTATAGGACTTTTAAACCGGAGTACGTCAATAATAATTTCAATAATCACAATTGCCAGTGACATGAAACAAGTGGAGATGTCGGAGAGGGCGAAGGACTTCGAGCTGGCGCTGTGGCTGTGGAAGGTCAGCGAGAAATGGACGAAGCTGGACGAGCACGTGAGCGTCATAGCAAAAGCCCACGCCGCGTAAAATTGACCAAATGTAAAAGTATTTAAAGAGTCAATGAAAACGGTAGAAACTAAAAAGTAAAGTAAAGTGTACAAAATGGCCTTTATCTCTTCTATGTTAAAGAATTTACTACATAGCATGCAGCTTAGGTGTCTCTTTATGGTCATTAACAATTTTATCTACCATAGACAAAGACTGGCGGCTATACAAGAGTGAATGAATGTATCCCTGGGCTACAATAACTAGCTACGACCTGGTGCATGTGTCCCAATTTTCCGCGTGTATATTCTCATCATATTGACATTTATAACTTTGCATTTTTTTCAAAATATCTGGCAAAAGTGTTGACAAGTGTGTGAAGTGTGTTGTTGTAATTTTCTTTAACTGTATCTCGTAGTGAAGTATTTGTTTCCTGCATTTACTGTTGTGTAGTAAGTAGTTTATTTAGTTTTATGTTGTTAATTTAAATAAATATTATATAATGAATGAAATAACTTTTTTTATTTACCCCATTCTAAAACTGGGAGGAAAATGTTCGCTACCAATGCTTATTTTTCAAAGTTTATGTGACTCTGTTTTATATTTCACAAATATCAGGTTTCCACAAATATAATATATTGAAATAAATGATATTGAAGTTGAGTTTTGAAATAAACAGGTTTATTATTCGACTGTTATAAATAATGGTTTTAGATTTTTTAAGTCGTCCATACGGTGAGGTCACGACAGCGAGGCACCGACTTATGACGTCACTGACAGCGTTTGAAGTTCTTAGCGGCGCATGACGTCATTGCCGGCCCGTGGCGTCACCAGCGCCACTCGTCCACCGTAATATCCAATGAAAGCCTTAAGGCCTCTTCTAAAGTCTACATCAGACGAAAAACAATAATAATTATATTTCTACGATAGACACCAAGTCGAGTGTCAAAACCATTTTATCCACAGAACTGCATTCCCGTTTGACGCATCCATGATCATCAGTTAGAACTTAAAAAGCTTGTTTGCTCCTTGACTATATTCAAAGTATATATAAAAAAATAATATTTTTATTACAAGTGTCGTTTTCGGATCAATAGCAATATTTCTTCATATCCATACTTTATACTTCATACCCACACTTCTCATTCGATTGTAATATACTCGTATATATTGAAGATACTCTTTTAAGGATTGTTTCCTTACTGTCTGCATGGCATTTCGGCATTCAACACCTACACCTGGCTAAGTCCATATGGAGGTGTGGTACTCCGGCTTGTCGAACAGCAGCTCCCGCGAGGGCAGCGGCTGGCTGGCGTCGTGCCGGTGCAGCAGCTGCAACACGCCGGTGCCGATGGCGGCCGGCACGCCCAGGATGATGGATTCCGACACGCCCTCGATGCTGTCGCGCTGCCCGTAGTACGCGGCGTCGAATAAATGGTCGGCAGTTTTTTCGAACTGAAAAGCAAGAAATAAATTTGAATATGAAAACAGAGAAAATACGATACGAGCGGAACTTTAAAATTCAGTTTTGTAACAAACGAGCAGCGCGCATCCGTGCTCGTGGTGTATCTACAGCACGCACTCGCACGCAAGGACGCCCATATCTACATGCGTCGTTGCGTGCGCGTGCGGGGGCGCGCGTATCGCGGTGCGTGGAGGTGGGGTGCACTGACGCTGGCCAGGTTGAGCACGGACTCCTTCATGCGCGCGAGGCCGTAGCGCGTGATGCCGAGCACCTCGCCGCGCGCCGTCATCTGCGCCGCCAGCAGCTGCACGTGGCGCCGGTCCACGGCCATGCCGTGCCCCTCCATCACGGCCGCGATCTCCGTCATTATGGTGGACTTGGCCGCCTCGATGCCCAGCGTCGCGTACACCTGCGCGACCCGGCGTCCTACATAAACCTATTTGCGCATTTCCGTTCATATCGTTTTCAAAAATACTGCACCTATGCGTAATTTACTAGGATATTGGATCACCAAACCTCAAACCGATATTGAAAACGACACAAATATATTTTACTAATAAATTTGCGAAATAATTATGTATGCATGTAACCCTTCATGGAAAATGTCATAATGTCATTACCAACTCAACAAACAAAACCAGTTTTTCAAGATCAAAAATAATCGAAATGTTTAGTTCCTGCCTACACTTATTCGAAGTAAACGTGATAAAACGCACATACATTTGTTTCATTGAAAACTAACTACCTCTAGGATATTATTAGACGTCGTTTTGTTCCCATTGACGCCATACGTTGCTATCACGTCCCTCAGACCGTCTCCTTCTACACACAGCTTGTATCTAAAACAAATTCATAGGTTTATTAAACTAAGAGATACACGAGGACATTCTGATATTTGTTTATATTTATGAAATGTAAAGTAGGTATATATATAATACAAGAAGCGTGGACAAGTACAGATAACAATTAGTTTCAACACCGTGAGGAAACCTGCACTTCTTAGAATTTATTGGCCAGCATGGTAGACTATGGTTAACGCTCCCAATATGAAAGGAGACCCGACCCATATTCCAACAGTGGAAGGATATATTTGTCGATTTTTTTTTTACAGACGATATATCAATACTGCACGTTATCATCATCATTGTGTTTTAGTCTCAGGATATAGACGTTCCCAAAGCTGGTTTTGGCCATAATCTTCCCGCTGGACATGAGGTTTGAAGTTGCGAGTTTGGAACCCAGTCAATCTGGAATATACCGCAACTAGCCTGTTACTCGTATACGTACATACGTGCACGTAAAAACCGTAACAATATCGAACAATCATATCAGACAGGAAATGTCAAGTATGTGGGACACTGACCGCGTGGTGGAATTAGTGTCGTCGCAGGCGATGACGGCACGCGACACCCTGCTGAGCCCCTTGACCACGACGGCGGGCAGCTGCCGCGCCAGCTGCTGCAGCGCCACGTTGAGCCAGCCGCCGTGCCGCCCCGCCTCCGCGCGCACCTTGATCGCCCACTCCGACACCGCCTCGATGTTGCTGGGCTTCACTTTCAGCTTCGAAGTGGAAATACTGCAAGGGGACAACTCTAAATGTAAAACTTGATAATGAGAAATGTATTGTAGGACGCAACACAAACGAACAAATATATAGAATAAAATCCATAAATAAGGGTGGAAAGAAGTGGGAATGACCTTACATCCTTCCAAAATACACAGCTAATGTTGAGACCACACTGGGTTCATTAAACACCACAGGAGATGAATTGCCTATTATACATTCAAGGTCAACTCTCAAATTAATACCTAAGAAGGAAGACGAAATAATAATAATACCACATTAACGAAATTTCAGACTTAAAATGAGCAATTATGATGTGGCATTGCACTCACGAGTAAATGATGGAGTGCACGTTGACCTCGAGGCAGAGCAGGCGGATGCGCTCAGCGTCCAGCCGCACCAGCAGGAAGCACTCGCCCGGCAGGTACACCTCGTCGATGTACGTCGTGATCTGCAACCACACAATCGTACACAAACGTGTTCATAAATATGTGATAACACCCTATTTATAGGCTTTTTTTACCAGAAATTCAATATTTGCCCCTAATACAAGCACCACCACGTATTCCATGGGACGTAAACGTAACTGGTGAAACATGGGAGTGTACTAGTGTAGTAGAGAGGAGTGCCTCTGTCTACCCCTTCGGGAATTATGGGCGTCATGTAACATAGTACAAGCACCTTTTAAATTACAAATAAATCTACTAAAATCATGAATATCCCTTATTTCTGAACAGTACTCACTTCACCCAGTGTAGTCTTCTCAACTCGTCCTTTCACTCTCCTGGCGAATTCCTGATCGTATGGATCGGTCAGCTCGGCGGTGATGATGGGAGTGGAGATGTTCTGGGACGCATTGATGATCTCCTTGACGCGCGGCACGCCCTGCGTGATGTTCATGGAGGCTACGCCGGCGAAGTGGAAAGTCTTCAAGGTCATTTGAGTACCGGGCTCACCTATGCTCTGCACGAGGAAAAGAATCATGGAAAAGTGAATTAAATCAATTTCAGTTCTGAAAGTATGACGGATCACGCTCCATTTTCTTTAAGATGGGTCGTAACAGTATCGATAACGAGTGCCCATTCGAGCGATTGCAGGTAATATGAAAGGAAAACTTACAAGTGAACCATAAAAAACTTGAAACTCACGAGAGCCCGTGTTCGTAGTAAGACTCGATGCAATCAAACGTATACATCCGTCTCGGTCACTCCCAATGTAATCGATGGACGTTAGAAAGGGATAAAAGGCAATGCTGTTCAAAGATTACAAGTGCACATTCAGTTATAAGGTATTATTAATATAGGAGGTAGTCGAGCGGTCGGGGGCACCTGCGCGGCCAGCGCGCCGACGGCGGTGCCGGGCTCGAGCACGCTGCGCTGGTACTTGTCGTGGCACAGGCGGATGAAGCGCACGAGCTGCGTGAGCGTGAGGCGCTGCAGCTGGCGCGCGGCGCCGCGTGCGCCGTGGCGGCCGCGCAGCGCGCGCACGCGCCGCGCCACGCGCTGCAGGAAGCACCTGCCGCCACCGCGCACGCCGCGTTATACCCGCTCCGCTCTTTGCTCGTGTGTCGTTTACGGCCTACTATGGAACTATATTTCCGTCGGTGGCTAGTAGCCGATTAAAAATATTCTCGACATATTGAATGGAAGCCGATTCCCGTCGGCGTTAGTGTTCGATAAAAATCTAAGTAGAAGTAACTTTTAATGGTGAATACGTAGATTTGACTCACAGCAGCTCCTCCTTGAACTCCTCGGTGCAGGTCTTGAAATCGTCGAGCGCGAGGGTCTCCTTCGCCGCCAGCTCGATGCCGTCCCCGTCGAGCGGTTCCTCATCTCTGTAAATAATTTTACAACTTACGATGCGATTAAAGTAAGAAATTTCATAGACAAATCTATAATGTATAGTATTAAAGGAAGTCGCCACCGATGAAAACTATACCATAATATATATTTTAGCCGATAATATTTGCGCAACGATATATTTAACTGTACCGAAATATGTCTTGCTACATCTGTTTGCATGTTTTGATAACTTAGGAAGAAGATAGGTATATAATGTAGCTACGCATGCGATCCCTCGAACGTTACCATAGAAAATATATTGTAATACGATGCTATACAATGACTACATAATAAAACTTAGTTTGAGACGAAAGGTCCTGAAGGAAGCGGCTCAATAAGATTTGACAACGTTGAGTACAACTAGAGACAACTTCGTAAAATATCCCAAGACCATCAAAGACAACGAAAAGCTACTCGTTTTCAAACATACTTCGATGTCAGTCGTTCAGAAGGAACGCAAGGGAGGTGGGCGGCGGGCACCTGGCGGGGCAGTGCGCGCGCACGTGGCGCAGCGCGCGCGGCAGGTCCACGGGCCGGTCGCGCGCCTCCATGTACGACGGGTCCAGCCCGTCGCTGCCGTAGCGGAACTGCACCACCTCGCCCGTGGCCGCGCGCACCGTGAGGTCGTACTGCAGCACCAGGTCCTCCAGCGACTGCGCCCCACACACCGCTATACGCACCGCTATACGCACTACTAGTGAGCCGTTTTAATCAGCAGAAATATTATCGCTACTTTTGGTAAACAATTCCAAACTTAAATTATATTGACTGCAAATATGTTAAGACGAAGGGAAGAGGCAGTCAATAGTTGTTACCCATACCTACAAAAAATTTAAATAAAAAATAAAAATAGCAATATAACCCGGATACGATATTTTATAACGAGATGAGCGACCTTAACCAGTCGCCTCTGCAAGTAGCCGGTCTCGGCGGTCTTCACGGCAGTGTCGACCAGCCCCTCGCGGCCGCCCATCGTGTGGAAGAAGAACTCGGTTGGTGTGAGACCGGAGTAGAAGCTGTTCTCCACGAACCCCCGCGCCGCTGGGATCTTGGCTGCGAATGGTCATAAAATCCAATAATAAATAAATATTAATAGTAGACAAGTATGTACTGTACACCTGAAACGAATACCTAAATCCATTTTTCATATATACATATATACAAATCTACAGCTGGGAATCGAACCAGCAATCCTCCGTGCAGCAGACAAGGTAAGGTAAGCATTAATGTAACATCGAAAAAGTAGCAGAAGATTTTAATAGAAAATATTGGTTAAAAAATGTGTTAAGAATTGTCTAGTACTCACAGTGTCGCTCGAAGTGCGGCAGCGAGCGGTCCTCAAAGCCGTTGGGCACTCGCTTGCCGTTGAGCGCCTGCTGCCCCACGCACGCGATCATCTGCGATATGTTGATGTTGGAGCCTGTCGACATACATCAACATCATCATCGTCAGCCTATTTCAGTCCACTGCAAGACACAGGCCTCCCCAATGAGCGCCATGGCGCCCTGTGTGTAGAGACTTATATATGCAGAAGAAACACATCAGCTCTGTAAGGATACAGATATTTAATACTTGGTGTTCTATGCCTACTTCGTAAAGGAAGTAACGTATGCGTGGTCTGTCCGTCTGTCTGTTCGACCGTCCGTCTAAGCCTAAATCTAAGCCATCATAAGATGTTGAAGAGTTGTGGTAGGCACTAAATTACCTTAATTTAATTTAAAAACAAAAAAAGTAGGGTATTATATACTATAGTTGAATATATAATAAGATTATCATAAATATGAAACTGATATTTGAAATGATAAATTAATAATTAATTAATTATTTATAGATGACATTATCATTACCTTTGGAACCACTTTGGGCCATAATGAGCGGAGCGTTCGTAGGATGAAGCTCACGGAAGCAAGCTTTAGCCGCCAACTCTCTGAAATTTACCAAAATTTAACCGATATTTGAAAACAAAATTAAGTAACGGTATTTGATTTATTATCTATGTTACTATTAAATGTTTCGTGAGTATTGGATACACATGAGTTAAGCCTGTACATATTTAACAGGCTTAACTCACGTACGTTTTTCGTTCGTACGTTATTATCTGTTCGTTAACTAGTGTTAAGTTGGAGTACTACTATGCCTAACTGTCCTCGGAAATATTGGCGTGAAGTTATGTTAATATTGTTAACTCAGCCAAAGCCATTGACAGATAAAGTTGAGTAAAACTAGCATCCATTGTATGTGGAGATGTTACAAATCATTGCCAAGTCACCTGATGCTGCTAAGCTCGCTCAGCATGACTGCCTCCAAGGTCTCCTCCATGGTGCACCCGGGCTGGCACTGCAGAGTGCCTTTCTCCATTTCCAAAATATAACCGTCGCATTTTGAATACCTGGAAATTGACACCTAAATAGAATGTATACAGACAGTAAAAAAATACCTCTAAGACAACATTTGATCTATAACTTGTTACAAAAAAATTAATGTAAATTTGTGGTATTCGTGTCATTAAGGTAAGTTACCAATGTTAACACTTATAGCGACAAGCAACGGTGAGGAAAGGTCAACGAGTGACGGGCACGCCTTGGTAAAAAGAGCGTACGTCGCCCTCCTACCAGATAGTCGGACGACCTGAAGAAGACAGTGAGCTGCTTACGGGTTCGAAAGCTCTAGGTCTAGAAGGTGAGGCGCCGATTAAAGGAAACCTATGTCCTGCAATCGACATTCAAAGATGAACGACGTCGCTGATGGATGGATGGACCCTATTATATTTTCCATTACCATGGATCATTACCAACTGACCGACTCTAAATGCCGCTCATCAACACGTGAACTTTCAGCACTCACCCAGCATAGAGCAACATGTTCTTGGCACCGATCAGCTTCTTGCCGGGCGTCACGTCAATGATGCCGAAGCTGAAGCCCCTGTTCATCATGTAGTAAGACGCCATGCGCGCTAACCTGGGTGGTAATGTCTCATGTTACCCTTTAGTCCGGCTCGGATGACCGTAAAACAAAATTAAGCGTCAAGACTACGATAAAATAGTCCATCCGGCTTGTAGAGCAAAGCAGATTTCGATCGCATTTAAAATTGTAGCACACTGCACTAAAATCTATTTTCTCAAAATTAACGAGGATACTCCAGCGCTGTTACAACGCAATTGAAATATAAAAAATAGGCTCTATTCATATGTGATAAACGTCTACGTTAAATCTTTGTTTTCTCAACCTTATTATGCGCTTTTTCGCCGATAAGTAGAGTATGATACCTCCACATCCCCCGCACGGCGTACTCCTCGCCCCAGTCGCGCAGCAGCACGTAGAATATGCTGGTCTTTGTGCCTGAGCCCAGAGTACTCTTGTCCATGGAGCCGCACAGCAACTCCGAATTCCTTATTATAACATCTAAAAACAAATTAAAACCGCAAAAATACTAATCTAGCGATATTCATAAATATCACGGTTAGAAACCAAAGGTAAGTCTGATTTTATTCAAATTCAGAACAAACGATCAAAACAATGTGAAACAAAACGGAAAAAAAAATGGCGGAGCGTACAAGAACGGGCAATTCCTCCAAAACAAAAAATGACAGATTCCTATCAATTTTACATCAGTTCATGTTTGACCAAGTGAAAACAATACTTACAAGAATCTTGTACACACATGTCCTCGTTTCCCGTATAGTTCTTCCCCTTGGTCTCCAGGTTGGCGAGCACCTCGCTGCGCTTGTTCGGTTTCATTATTAAACTGCAATTCGTTAACATTGGGCTTAGGTTATTATTAATAAATAATAATAATTTATTATTAACGGATATTAATTAAAGTAAGAATTCTGATATTATAAATGCTCTTTTATTGTTGAAAAAACAGACAGAGCAGTATATACTGCTATTCTATATAGAAAAACGCAGAATACAGATAATAAAAGCAACATAAGCGCCTCTAGCGGCAAGAAACAGAAAACATCTTGACATAATACAATTTATAACTTAACAGTTAATAATTAATAATAATATTCAAAAGTATAATTACACATCACTATAATATAACCATAAATCAATCGTCATATTATACTTTTGTAAACCAGAAGACGATTTAAAAAAAGAAGGGTATAAACAAAATATTTAATAAAACCTAATATTTATCAAAATTAAAACAATTATACAAACTAAAACTAAGGAAATCTGCACCTCAATGTTTAAATATAACACCGCTCAAACATAATTACAATCGTTTATAGACTAAGCGTTTTTGCTCACGTGACCGTTTGACTAACACCAACAGTACGTCCTGCACAACCTTCCACGGCCAGAGTTGCGATGCAAATGGGACTGTCACTTTTTTTCCAATTGTCTAATGCTGTTAACCCTAATGGCCTCTACAGCGTTACAGAGTTTGGTGGCGAGTCGAAGTGGCTCCGTCTGGAGTTACGGGAGAGAGAAAGGGGTAAGAGTGAGGTCCAGCACGGGCTGGACCTCACTCCGCCATGCGACTGAGAGAGAGGGGCTGTGCGACCGATCTGCGGCCGTCTCCTGTGAAGCAACCCTATCAACCGCATTTTCTGTATAAAGTGGCAACCCTACAAACAGTATTTTCTACCAACCCGCCATATATAAAGCAACCGATTCAAGTGTTTTGTATGATTAATTATTTCAATCTTATTAAATATTAGGATTTATTGTGATTTGTTTATTTTTTTATAAAACTCGTAGTTCTGGTATATAAACTTATAGATGAGCAATTTATTTACAGTTTACAACTCCCACATACTCCATGAATAATACAAGTAAACATGCCTGAAGATTTGCTTCCCGGTCCAGAGCAGCCGGGGCTTGAGTATGGCGGGCGGCGGCATGTCGATGCGCATGTTGCTGTCGGGCCCCGCCAGCAGGCAGGCGGCCAGCTGCTGCGCCGCGCCGCGCGCCAGGAACGTGTCGCGCTGCGTCAGCAGGTAGCCGCCCGTGATGAAGTCCTGCGTGGCCGCGATCAGCAGCTCGCCGTTGCGCGGCGTCACCAGGTTGGACTTGTTCTGTTAACAGACACAAAGTATGATCATCTTGTATACCCGTTATTCGATAACACAATTTTTTACACATCGAACTAATCCCTTATTAACCGATAAAATTAATTGTAAAAGTCTTAAGCGATACTTGTCAATTGTGAGAATTGCAAATTATCTCAATCATGGTGATGACAGTCACTATTCATCTAAAAACAAGCATGGGTAGTACTTATTCCCAAAACACTACAAATAATTGTATTTCAATTTAATATACATAAATTATCTTCTGTAAACACCACCTATTCCATAGAGGAACATGTTCTTAACTGGTGCAACATCGGAGTATACTACACTGATCTGCCTAGCCCTTCGGGGTTTACAGGCGTGATGTTACATCTTCTGTAATCTTCTGTATAAATTATGAGAGTATAACATGCAGCAATCGCTATAGGTCAAAGTAATTAAACACATAGATTGACCATACCAATCGACTTACCCACAAGCGGGCCTACTGAAGACATTTCAGTGTGGAATAAGTAGCGCCTTGTACAGCCAATCTTGTATATATTGCTTTCTTATTATAATAAAATTGATGTAATCACCCCCATGAGTATGAGCGCCTCGGCCCGCGCCTCCTCCGTCTGCGGCAGGTGCATGTTCATCTCGTCTCCGTCGAAATCAGCGTTGTAGGGCGTGCACACGCACTCGTTGAACCTGAATACCATTACAGCCATTACACTATCGCAAATTTTAGTTAAGGCCACAAGTATGATAGAAAAAAAAGCAATCGAATAGGCCAGGAAAGAAAATAATAGGATTCAAGGCCTAAAATAAGAGCCACTGAATGTTATATACTACAAAACTGGCAATATATTCATCACATCTCTGGAGATACATAAATTCTCACTATTAGATGGACCATCTGCCAGTTTACCATGGCCGCTTATAACAAAAAAAATCTAAAAGCTGCTCATAAATGCAGAAACACTTTCCATCCCTTCGAAACAGCTATGTCATTTATTTACAGTCTTCCGATAAATATTTCTTAAAAATGTAACAGCTAATTGGCATTTTTGTATCATGGCACATAATGAGAGGTACCTGAAGGTTCGCTGCGGCTGGACCCTCGCTCGGTGACACATAATGGACAGCTTATGCAGAGAGGGCTGCCGGTTGAACAGCACCACGTCGCCGTCTACCAGATGGCGCTCCACAACGTCACCGCACTGACGAACAACACAAGAACATCAATTTTATATAACACTAGCTATGCCCCGCGGTTTCACACGCGTTAATTAGAGGACCTATTAAAAAACTATTTAAGGAACATCACGTTATGATCACCAAGAGTAAATATAGTACAAAATTGCTGTGTCGTTTCGTAAGTTTAAAAAAATAAATTGACATAACTTATTTATTTGTTAACCGATTTAAATGAAAACAAATACACTAAATTTTAAGTGAAGCCCATCACAATATAAGCCTGAAAACTGCATTCAAATCGGTTAAGCCGTTTCTGAGATTAGCGTGCACAAACATACAGACAAACAGACAAAATG
>DWJK01001232.1:0-17694 GCA_018248815.1 Croniades pieria auraria | reverse complement strand
TCATCGATACATAACCTTATTACACAGGCTCAAGAAGATTTAAATATTCTATACCAATGGTTTCAGTACAACTTACTGACTATTAATATTGCTAAAAGCTGTTACGTATTATTTAAAGCAAAAAATAAACCAGTACCAAATCATGTACCGCTTACAATCAATGACACACCATTGGAACAGAAAAACTGTGAGAAGTATCTTGGTATACATATTGATACTTATCTGTCTTGGAAGGATCATATAAATCACTTAAAAACTAAATTAGTAAAGCGCAGTGGCTCATTACGCAGTAGATTACGGTTCACAATATATAATGCATTGGTGAAACCACATCTATCATATCTTATCGAACTCTGGGGAAGTTCAAAGAAAACGAAAATAAAAGAACTTCAAATCGTACAAAATAAAATAGTAAAATTGCTTTTTAATTACCAATACCTAACACCCACAACAAAAATATACAATGAAACAAAAATAATGCATATCAAAAATCTTTACATGAACAACGTTTGCATTTTTATTCGAAAAACACTTAACAGGAATATCCATAGCAGTATAACGTTCACCAAACAGAAAGCAATCACCAATCGGAATACTCGCCGAGCTAACTTCCTCGCCCTACCCGACACTCGCACAACCTATGGCAAAACAATGATCACTTTTGAAGATACACAAATGTATAACAAACTACCATCAATATAAATAAGGAATATCAGCTCAATTAACGTATTCAAGAAGAAACTTGCTCAACACATTCTCGATAAACAATGATTAAACGAAACAATGCGTTCAACTTTAGCAAACGTGAAATGTAATAACGTATTTGATTTCTTTTCTTGTTTTCTTATTAGTGCAGCCGAACTGTTTTAATTATTTGTAAAAATGTTCTCATGTGAGTGACGATTTTTGTCTTTTTTGAGAATAAATTTCTTTAAACCTAAACCTAAACCTATTTCACAGAGTATGTCCTTCCAGTTTCAGATTTGTTAAGCAAATTATTAATGAGTCGCTCAAAACGCTTAAAAACTACATTAATCAGTCTTCATAAAACGCCTGGGAATTTCCCAATGAACTGGATTTTGCTATTTGACTTCGACATGTGCCTGCTGTAGATATTAACATAATATTGTAAGCAAATATCAAGCAATGAAAATATGAACTATGTTTATTTGCCGTCAGTCTAATTGGGATTTTATTCACACCCCTTTTATTTTTATTTTATGTAGACGTGAATATCAGGCCGAGGCCTGATGTGCTCAATGTAGACATATACGAAACGAATGGTTTATTTTTTAAAAAGAACCTTAGTCTAGTAACTCAGGATGCGTCAACCTGAATTAGGTTGTGTGAGCCCAAAAGGGGATTGGTGACTGCTATCTCTCAAGTCCAAATACGACTTCTTTCTCAACATCTTCCGTGTAACTTACCAACATATGTATAATTCGTTCCAAAAACAATATTTCCGCAACCCATTGTAACACTGGATCTGAACCGATATTTGAGAATGGTTTATACAACCAGCTTTGTGTAAAATCCTTACACAGATATTTTGAGAATACTTTTACAGTCCCATAGAGCCTTCAATTATTGCAATAATAGTTTGTCTCTTGGCTAAATAATATTATAGAGTTCAGTGATCGTGGCTGGTAAAAGTTATGAGATACATTCCCCTCTATATCAAGTGTTTAATTTGCACATAACTAAAAAAACGTAACTTCACACCTGTGATCTCCGAAGGGGTAGACAGAGAAGAGTTGTGAAGTCCAACTTTTCACCAGCGACGTTTACTTCTCACCCTACAATAGGCGGTGACCTGTTGCCCGTTTGTAACATTAACTTCAATTGTTGTCCATTATCGAAATGCCGAATTATTCACGGAAGCATATGTTTGGAAATGTACATAATTTGCCACTTAGTAATTTAAGTCCCCTCCTTAAGAAAACTTTCAAGAATATTATTATTGCAATATTCTTATCAAGAATATTATTATTGCAATGTGATAGCCTAGTGGTTAAGAATTCAACTTCTCACTCCGGGAGTTCTGGGTTCAAATCCATGGCGCGCACCTCTTCACAAAAGTGCGTTTTAAATTTAAATATCACTTGCTAACGGTGAAGGAAAACATCGTGAGGAAACCTGCACGTCTTAGAATTTACAAAAAAAAAAAAATTCTAAGATGTGTGAAGTCCGCCAACCCACACTTGGCCAACGTGGCGGACTAAGGCCTTAACCCCCTCAATATGAGAGGAGACCCATATTCCAACAGTGGAATGATAAATGGGTCGATTATTATTTATTATTTCAATTATCCTTTTTATAAACGAAATGGTGCTCATAGTTTATTAAAAGCAGATTGTCTAATTCCTGGTGAGGAGTGTGGTGATGTCACGGGCTGTTGGCGGAATGGGGCAGCTTTGACAACGTCACGCCACGTTACCCCAGCGTTAAAGCTTAGGCGCGCAGCCCGAGCAGAACTGGGTCGGCTGGGTCAACACGGCGTACTTTATCATACATTATAGCATGTCATTATAGCACTTCTATTACTACATGAGGTGAGGAATACATGTTCTATATTGTTTTCATCTATTGGTTTAAAGAACCTTCAAGTTGTGAGCAAATACTAATAAAGTAAGGCGATAGAAACGATACAGACACGTTGTGATGATGATTCCTTAACTTCCTCGGACGCGGTTAAGGGAGTTGCTTTATTGACAGGAGATAATGTAGTCTGACATTTTGGCTTTTAGATAATTTCTATAGTAAATTGGAATATTCCAATAACGATCAACATAACTGAAAATTAATATCGAAAACATTTCGTATTACGCCACTATTTTGCGTCGACTGTTGTATACTCATAAATAAGGCAGTGCAAGTCCATTACTTTATGAAATTCCGACTCTCAGTCACTTAGTGGACTAACGGTCTTCATAGCGTATTAATGGCAGGTTCTCCAGTTCATTCCGAAGGTCTGTGGGGACGTTACGGGCTGTCGGCGGAGCGAGGCAGCTTTGATGACGTCACGGCACGTTAGCCCACCATCAAAGCCTCTGAGCGCAGCTCGAGCAGAATGAGGTCAACCGGGTCAAATACGGTGTAGCTCATGATGCATTATTTCGCTTGGCTCGTAATACTAATTAGATTTTTCTGTAATGATTTGTTTTGTTATCTTAATACTTGTGGCTATGTTGTCACCTTACACTCATTTGTTTCTAGTTGTATTTAGTTCCCACCGATTGTTTAACTCCTAGGTATGTGTATGTAAATATGTTCTAAAATTGTCATTGTCATTGTTATCATATCGACGCACAGTCCCTTACGGGACAGACACAGAACACCAACTGCCAAATATCTCTCTACCCTTACAGACCTGAGGTGCTTCTCCTATATTCGTCACTCTAAACACACACGCTGCTTTCAGAGACATCTGCCTAAAAAAAATGTATTTATCAGGCAATTGATTACTAACCTTTTAAAGACGACGTTAATTAGGTAACAATTGAAATATTATCATTTAAAAATACAACAATTGCACAACAATTAGATGCCTTCACAGATAAAACAAAATGGTACGTGGTTAAATAATAGTCACCACTTTATCAATAGCATGTCCTCCGGTCCATTCCCAGATCCTCAGCGACCCCGCAGTCCGTTGACGGGGTGGGATAGCTTTTATGGCATCATGCACATTAGCTCATCATCAGCGCTTAGGTCGACTAGGTCCACAGAGTTGACGATGCATTACTTCCATGGCTTAGTGGTGTAAGTAAACGGCTATGGTAATAGATATTAGCATACTACGTTAATTAGGACTTTTTAATTTTGAAATACTATATTTTTATGTAGCTAAAAAAAATAAAATGATATTATATCAGTTTTTTTCCAACCGTCCTATTCGGGTTCAGTTACTTATGTTAATGGACGACGGTAGTTTCCGTTTTCGTATATAATAATTGTGTCCTTTAGTTTATCTTTTCATATAAGAACAAAGGACACTTTTCCTATACATACATAGTAAAAGTAATAAAAATAATATCATGCTTGTCATCCCCGGAAGGGTAGGCTGAGTAATGTAGTACACTCCCTCGTTTCACTAGTTACGTTTACATTTAATTATGGAATAGGTGTTGAGCCTATTGTCATACATCGGGTACAGATCTAGATTCCCAGCTATTACTAAAGATTTCTAGTAGAAAATTTAAGTTTGAAAAATCCAATAGTACCTACCTACGTGATCAAGGATTTGAACCCAGGACCGAAAATCAGCAGTTCCGCATACAACCACTCGACCAACGGAGCAATGAAATACACCGGAATTTTTAGTAAAAATGTAATAAAGTTTTGTAAGCTATGTAGGTGTAATGCTTAGTTTACCTACCTCTTAACTGAAATCGTTCGCTGCATTGCAGTTAATCTGTAAATTAAACTCGCATAGCGATCCATAACTCACAATCCGAGAGACATTGCGCCAGATTACAGCACATAGGTAATTCCCCGCAAAACTTCCGAAGCCATAAACGAATCGCCAAGTTTTCCAATCTCGCCTCACCCTCGTATTATTTTCTAACTATTTTATTGAAGCCAGCAATCTTCGGCGGCCAGCGAATAAAACTCGTGACGTCGTTACTTGGAACATTTTCCACTGTTCAACTGATGATAGCCTAAACTTGGTAGCGGCAGGTGTTGCTATACAAAATGCGGACATCAGCTTACATTTCAATCTTTGTTGCTCTATGTTAATGTAATTTAATGTTTCTTTAACATTATTGACACCTCATTATTTTTATTAGGCGCTAATGTTAATAAGCTGTCAGTCCCACACAATAGATGTCAGTAAAACTTATCCTTATATCACCCTGTTGTATTGAGCACTGCATAGTCCAGATTGAGACGGCATTGTAAATATTGGGCTAACATTGATTTAGATTCAGAGCTTCGCATCCAGAGAATAGTAGCAATAAGCGGTGGTGGGGAGGTGTGGGAGTACGGCGAGCACGTGTGGCCGACAAAAAACGCGCCTTAATAAAACGAGGTGCCGCGGGGGTCGGCGCTAAGGATGGGCCTCACGCTTATCGATATCATTTATTCATTTGTATATGGCTTAATTTTAGATATGTAATTCTTAATTTCGATTCGTGCCCGGTGTATGTTAATAGGCTTGCTATCTACTTTATTGTGGGATGCATAACAAACTGGTGAGACCTGGAACCGTATTGCACACCTCTGAGTACTGATTCGGGAAAATTCAAGAGTGATGTTGTGATTTGAAAAATGAGACTTGATGAGTCAGTCTCGATAACTTATTGTGCAGGTAATGCACTATTGTGTATTGTTCACTCATTGCAATAGAATTTGTTAACGAAATGGACAATGGACATGTAACTAGGAAGTTTCACTAATAGCTATACAATAAATAATCGCGTTTATATATTGTTTTTAGAATACCAGATATGAAATGTTCATGGTTTAGAATTCAGTCTCTACTTTAGGAGGCCGTGGGTTTAAATATTGACAGACAACACTTTCTTTGCAAAAGGAAGTGTGTTTTTAAGATCAGTTGCTGTAACGGTAAGGAAATATATAATATAGTCCCCTACATACTATATATTTCCAAATAATGGTCCCTAAAGCGTGTGAAGTCTAAGGATCTGCTGGTGAGTAACGCGTTTAACTGTGGCTTCAACTCTTCCTATTTTGAAACAACCGTATACAATAGTAGTCATCAAAGGGTTGACGATGGTGATGATAATTACATAGTTTTCCATTTAAAAATTGTACTTTGAATCTTTCAAGTCAGGAGAAAAAGAATTTTCAAAATTGACAGGTTCAGTAACAAGGATACAGTTATATGGATAAATATCTGAAATTTAAAATCATATCGATGTCCGCGCGCCGCACATCCCTAGCATCCTCGGACGGGTTTAATTACACGCGCGGGCGACAGGTTGTCGCGTGACGTCACCGCTGCATATGCGAGTGGGCGAGCGAGGTGTTAATACCCACCTCGCTATTGTTTTGTAGCGAGCGCGCTTGATCATTATGTTTCGCTTAACCCGTCCGGGCTACTCCAGTATCTATAGTTGCCAATATGGACAAAATGCCTATATTATTAGCGTTTCGATAATTGCCATTGATATAACCCATTAAATGATCTTAGGGATTGCTTAGTAGATATTTTAAAATTGGTTCTTCAAAACGAGCATTTGAATATATCGGCAGGGGTGGTACGAAAACGAGTAAAAGGAAAAGTGAGTAATAACCATACTTCTCAGTCATACCCATGAGGTGGGAACCTAATACATTTTGATATATGCTTCAAGGATCAATCTTAAATATTGAGCTGCGCTTACAAGACGTTATCACCTTGCAATATTTCCATAGCAGCCTCATGACTGATACATTATCTCTACTAGTCAACATTAAACATGTACCGATCGTTTCATATTTCGAACACAATTTAATAAGACATGTCCTAGCTACTTAGAGAAATAGAGTTTTAGGTACTGTATGTCTTCAATATGACTCTAATTATAAAAGAAAATTATAAATTTCAGTAGTACGTCTGTATTCATAATTCAGCAGTGCGAGTTCAATACTGATAACTACATTCAACATAAAACCTTCATTCAAAATTGTTCTGCAAATGTTGTAAGTAAATATGTCTGTGATGAGAGGAAACTAGTTGGCTCACTACATTTATATTTAAGTACGTGAATTTTTTTTACGCGTTGGTCCAGTGGTTATTGCTAAGCCGGAGGGTAGTTATTTCGATTCCTAACCAGAGAAATATTTGTGTATTCATCATGAGTATTCGTAGTACTCGTTTGAGTGTAAAAATATCTAGCTACATAAATATATATTTAGAAATGTGTAACTGTAATTCATCAGCTATCTGGTTACTATAGCAGAGAAACTCCCTAATTCAGGCTCAGAGAGCTGTTTGTGAAGTGGTTATAAGATAAAAAAAACGTAACATCACGCCTCTAATCCCCGAAGTAGTACGTAGAGGAGTATAGTACACTCCCACGTTTCACCAGTTTATGTTTACGTCCCATGAAATAGGTGGTGAGCCGGTTGTCATACACCGGGTACAGATCCAGATTCCGAGTCAATACTAGAAATCCTAACTTAGAAAAATCCAATAGTACCCGACCCGAGATTTGAACCCAGGACCTCCCGATCGGCAGTCGCGCTTGCAACCACTCGACCAACGAGACAGTCAAGGTTTTAAGATACATATCCTTATTACATTTCACAAGTCACAATCAATTAAGCAATGCAGTGAGCCAGTAGAGTGCACTACTGGCACAATGTGGCTGTAGGTGCGACAATGGCAACACTGCGGTACCTTATAACAGTACTACAATGTAACAGACGTTTAAAAGGTCATTAAGTTAAAACCCTCCGCGCAGTCGATCTCGCTTGCTTTTACAGCCTCATACAATTAACTACATATCTCACGATACAGCTTAAATTGAGAAATTGTTAAACCATAACACCAGGTCTCTAACGGGGCAATCAGAGTGAATTAAATTGAAGTGACGTAAGATCAGTTTACTTATGAACTATTATTCAACATTGATACCTATATTCACAGTCGAACCTTTACTTAAAATGTGCAATCGTTTAATATTTATATCAGCTGTTAATTTTCAAGTTCCCAGGATTTTTAACCAGTAATATGAACAATCATTTTCTTACAATCTTACGCATTTATAAAAACAAGTGAGGAAATAATAAATACTAGACGAAATCCAATGTAAAGATGACAAATCCAGCATAACAAGCGCCTGGGTACCTGTTTATAAAGTATATACCTACGTCATAAAAAAATAAAAGTCCGTATTGAAAGTCGAAGCCGCGGCCATTATTATGGTTGTAACAATATCCATTCAGACTGCACATGTTCGACACCTACGCAGGTAACGTGCGGGCCATATAAAGACATTTTAAATTTGCATCACACCACATTTAATTTAAATCTTACGCTCCTGCAATAAAGTCCAAAATTTCTCAAATTTATGTTCAGGATAAAACGACATTCAATAATATCCAATGAAGACGGAGACGCGATTAAAATCTTAGGTCCTCGTAATAAGGATGAAAATGAATTTGTCCAGGTATCTGTGTATACTGGCTACAAGTAGTGTAAAAAAACCGAATAAAAAGCAAACCTCGCGTCGTCCATGTGTGGTTCCTAGAAGAATTCTGTATGTAGGTAGGTGTCTAATTAATGAGTGCTCTCGGCAGCCGACGAGGAAAAAAGCTAAAAAATAAACGTAGCCACGGAGCACCGCCGACGAAGGGATATTTAATTTTTTACGTTGATTAGTTAATACCCGTGGGTGCACTTGCTTCATTTGGTTTCGAGACGTCATCATCATTGGCTTACTTTCAATCCACATCTGAATACAAGCATCTAGATTTTTGCTCGTAATTAAGCTAGGCATGGATCAGCAGAGCAGAGCGGCACGGTTATCAGCTATTGTACCTATATATTTTCAGCCAGTAAACTTAATTCTACAATAGTAATGAAATGCTTCTTTTCCATTCTGTGTGCGTGTAAGGGACCAGGCGTGATGATACAATAAGAATGGGCCAACTAAAAGGATTCCGATAAGATTTAACAAGTGTTTTCCCACGACGACCATAGAAACTAACTGCTTCATTCAAAATGTATCTTCTGAAGTCATTAAAGCGGTAACAAAGAAACGACCGTGAAAATTTGCCAACATCGTGATGAATTGGGACCATATTAGGGACAAAAGAGCTTCTTTTTTATTTTTAGTGCTTTTCTTTCTTCTCTCAGAGGTAATTTCGTAAAACAGCATGTTGAGAAACAATAGCGATAATAGATAATGATATCGAATTAACTGTGCATTTAAATTTTTTTATTGAACATTATTCTATTAAATAATTATTCTATTAATTATGATATTTAAGATTTGGTAATTAGCATATAATCCAATGGGTGCACTATGAGTACAAATCATTTAAGATTAAAAACACTGATTTTAAGAATTTATGTACCTATATAGAAGTAAATGCTTTTGGTTACGGCATTTTAGGAATATTTCTACTATGTTCTTTGTGCCATTTCCAATAAACGACTTATGAATATTTGTCCATGTATAACAAAATTATAAAATGAACTATCAGCGTGGAAGACTGTAGCTTAAAAATATTTTTTCTTAGTCTGAGAGGAGACCAATGTGCAAAAGTGGAACGATACAGAGTTACGACAATAGTGATGAAAATGGTGATCATATTTGTGATGATAATTATGAGCATAGGTTTATAGCATTTTATTTACTTTCTGGGTTTTTTACGACTTTTATGAATATTGAAAATACTTCCAGATCGTTTTTGGAGATTTTCATCGCCAATATTCCAAGTCTAGACCACTTCTTTAAATTATTATTTTTGGGGCATATCTTGATTTATCATTATAAAGATATCTAAAATTATAAGCATTTCGTTATAAAAATTAAACGTCCCAAAACCAGTGCGTGATAAATACACGTAACTCCATCTAGTGTCAAGTAGATGTATTAAATTTGCGCTGGTCGTGAAAATGTGAGAAATATATTATACTGATTTAAATGTTATATTCATTTCGGATTTATATCAGACTTTCAGGATTAACGTAAAAATTATGTTCATAGTTTATTATATTTATATACAATATCATTTTTAATTAGATCCTGTGCCTGTTATTTAAATAGGTACACTATTAACTTTTATGTTCATCATACATTATTAAATTTATTAGGAATTACGAAGCATTACATAAAAGTATGATATATATTCATTATCATGATCATTATATCAGTGTAAGATAAACGTAAATTTGATACAAGTGGCAGTCTTATTAAACAAGGATTCCTTCCTCACCGTTGTTCAGACTGCAAAAAAAATTAATATGCAAAAAAATACAAGGTAAACGGGGTGCATGTTACCATCAGTATAATGATATGATACTGAAGGCCATAAGAGTTCAGAAGTAGAGGAAAACGTGACTATCAAATCAATTTACAAAACAAATTAAGTTGAAAAATGGTAAAATTTTACTAGCTTTTTATCGGATCGATCTTGGCATCACTCTCTTAAGTATTAATAAATATTCACGTTAAGTAAAACGCAGCTAAAAACAGAAGCAGTACAGACAAGAGAAGACAACAGAAGCAGTAGTAACAGAAGTAACATTAAATAAACATGCATTGGAACAAAATTTATGAGACAAGAGAATATTCAACCTGGCTGCATATGACGACTGTCATAACAAAATATTATAGTGGTTATTAACGGTACTAGAAACAATATAGTCGTCAATGGGCTACAGTTATTAACGACGTTTGTTCACGATTTTTTTTAAATACCTACCTAACCGCTCGTGCAACAGCACTATTTCCTCATAAATTTTCAACGAGGTATCCTAAAAAACACGCTAATTAGGTACTTTGTTTTTGCACTGTGTTACAAACTGTCGTGTCGTTAATTAGTGATAACAATTATTCATTAAATCGGCTCGGAGATGTAATGTACGACGCCAGTGGGCACAGACGCGTCGCAGTGTTGTTGCAACATAGTCGCGCTGATGTAATAGTGACACAAATCGTAATCATCTCACCAAAATACCGATAACCGTCGGAGGAACTGCCTGTAAACAATATTGCGGGATTTCATTACAGTAACAGAGAAATGTAGTACAATGTAATGAACAGTTACTGACATAATTCCAATAACAATAATTAGATATTTACGTCATTGCTTAAAACTAGTGTCAGTAACAATTTAATTTAATAGAATATGAACAAATTAAAAATGAACAATTTAAAAATTAAATTGAAATTGCGAAATCATGTTTAAGGTCACATAAAAATTATAAACTAATCAATAATGAATATAAATTAACCTGGTATTATTAAATACGTTTGAATAACAGATTATAACTTAACAGAGGGCTAGATTTCAAATACCCGCTTATCAGTCTAGTATTTGCAAGTGGGACTGCTGATCGAGTGGTCCTGGGTTCGATCCCCGGGTAAGGGACTATTATTTTCCAACTTGAATTTTCCCACAGAATTTAGGAATCCGGACTTGTGCTCAGTGCATAGCAGTCGACAGTATGACAACGCTATATTCCATGGTGGGACCTATTTATAATATAACGGATGAATCGTGAGACAACTGCACCCCTTTGATTATCCCTTCAGGGAAATACAGGCGTGGTGTTGTTAGATTTTAAATGTATAATGAAATCTTTTTTGAACGATGTACCGACTAATTTCTACTATCAGTGTCTATACCAATGTATTTATGTATGCTTCGAGATGACATTGGAACAGTATCGTTGTGACACAGTTCGCCAGACAGACAGGACATTGGTTACGCGTGCGAGACGTGAAAATTACAATTTAGTGACATAGACCGCATCTGACTACTTATGACATTGATAATAAGACATTACGAGATCTCTACATTACGAAAAACAGGGAGACACGTGTGTTTAAAATACTGTACACTATTAAAATTATTGTAATATCCTTAATATTTAATACATGGTATATGTAAGCAACTGCCGATTAATTTATTTATTTTCGGTAATATAGCTTTCTCCCTTGTTTCCGTATTTTGTCCTCGATTTAGAACAATTTTAACAGCCAGTATTATTTCTCTCAATCAAGAAAAAATTTAACAAAATAATTTCAGTAGTATTGAGTGAGATTTAACAGACAGATAGACGAAGATACTTCGTCTTTTAAAATTAATATAGATAGAACTATTTACTAGGCGCTGAACTGATGAGACATATGTGCATGTATTCCGTATCTCGATCGCTGTAATGGCCGCCAACATGTAATCCCCAATGAAATAACACGTGTACTTGCGACTCACTGATACGACTCATTAATTTCACGCGTTCATTAATACACATCACTCTATATATTAAATTAAAGTTAGATATATAAGATTTATATTATGCATATAGGTATATATTTAGTTAGGAATATGTATACATAGCATTCTGCCTATCCTATACCTACTATATATCCTATCCTATATATCCTATCCTATATGCCCCATCCTATATATCCTATCCCATATATCCTATCCTATATATTCTATCCTATATACTCCATCGTATATATCCTATCCTATATATCCTATCCTATATATCCTATCCTATATATCCTATCCTATATATCCTATCCTATATATCCTATCCTATATAGTTATTTCAATATTTATAGCTATTAATATTAAGTATCAAATAGTGTAAGCGAGTGTATTACTCTCTTCTGCCCACTTGTTCGCAAATTACAGACGTGGTGTTGTTGTTTGTTAAATAGTCTCAGCATAAAATTTATGTTGATTGTAAAAAAATTTGGCTAAATCCTGTTTATTGTTGGGCCTGGATTTTCGTCACGATTCACGCTGTAATATTATATTTAAATATAGCATTTATCAATTTAAGCATAATACAATTATTTGTATATATTATGAAGAAAACATGTCTATTATTATGTTGATATGAGTCTTAAACTCAACTATGTATGTACCTTTCTATGTACAGTTGTACCTACTTATGAGATTAATGAACTAATAAAGTAGGTAGGAACTAGCACGGTAGGTAGTTAGATGAATAGCTGGCAGAGGTGAATCGGGCACGCGCCTGGACGCGGCACGTTCTCGGAAGCCCACGGTCCGCCGTCCGACGTATCGACGTGCCCTACTTACCCACCTATCGCTGGTTCATTACCCCGCTGCGATATTTATGTAGGTGTTCGCGTTTAACTCACATACATATACAGAGGAATTAGTTACTAAACTTTCGTCACAAATATCCAAAACCCAATCTATGAAAAGAGCGGTGATTCGGAAAATACGTCAGGTATGCAAGGATAAAGATTTGCTCGGTGCTCTCTGCCTACCCCATTAAGGAGCTAGTGTGCTGATATAACAATTAATAATCGCAGTAATTATATAGGTGTACGTATATCCAGGGCGGAAGGTCATTCAATATCTCCACAGTCGCGCTAATACCCGGTAACCGCAGCCGCGTCCGGGCCGCGCCGGACGCGCCTCAAAGCGTCTTTGTGCCGTCGTTACTGCTCCATTCGCCATTTTTTACCAGTTTAAAGGTCATTGCACTCGCTTATATGATATTAAGATTCCTTCATAATTAATTTTAATGTACCTATATAGTGGCCGTAATCCTTCATTCTGAGAGGAAACCTGTGGTTAACAGTTAAATTAGATGCCTATAATCGAATTATGTTTACCACAGTGAGGTTATCCTAAAGCGTGCTCAGTGTGAACGAGGCCTTTCTTGTAGGTATATAAAGAGATAAATGTATTTATGCGCCTAAAGTATGCCACTAATCAGAAGTTCCAAAAAAGCTTCTAAAGCGTTATAACTCGCAGAATCTAACTAGGCGCGTAGCTATGATAAATTTTAGAGAAGTGACTAGTACTAGTCGAAAATGAGAGCGGTAGGAATTGGTAGGCAGAATCAGACTGCAGAAGCGCCATGTCGATTTCTGCGTGTTGCCGTCATGTACGAATAAGCTGTAGGTACGTAGCGTGATGCAATATGTTGGGACTAATGTGCTTACGTCCGGTAACATTAGTCGTGCAACATCCGGCCACGTCGCACGAGCCTCAAAGGGATCTTGTGGGATCCGCTCCAGCTTACACTCGCCATATTTTATCATGAAGTCGATGCACTTCCTGTTCTATTAAATGTATTTAATTAGAACACTTATTTGGTTCTGAATATAAATAAAAATTACTATTAAGATTATTACATGCATTATCAATACTCCTACGATTATTACCTCACCAACACTTATCAACAGAATAATTAACATTAAATTAGGATGTCAGGTTTATGAGGATATAAATATTTGGCAGTTGATGTTCTATGCCTACCCTGTTAGATACCTGACGCGGCGATATAATAACAATGATTATTAAAGAATCACTTTCACAAAATTATATTCGTAATAGTTATAACAGGTGCCTGGTCTCTTAGTAACAAAAACTGTCCAGATATTTAATTTAGCAGATATTTAATTTAGTTTTTCTTCTGTCTCATAATGTAATGATTATTTCGGTTACCTTGTAACGAGTCGAAAAACATCAAATTTAATCTTTAATGTTTTATGCATTCAGCCTATCATTTAATAATGTCAATGTACTCAGAGTGGGAGACATATTTCGCTATTTCCCGGTGACGGACGGTGCGTAATTTATGTCACAGCAATTAAAACGTGGACATAACGCTTTTTTAACAGGTAGCCACTTAATTTAATTGTCATCTGACGTGAGAATGCTAATTGTTCGCGCGCAGTCTGCTCTTTTGGCCACGTGACAACTATGCAGGTTTGTACACTTGCAGGATTTATTGCGCGTCTTGTGCTGAGCTAGAAAATACAACCGGTTCACGGTCTCATTGTGAGTATGAAATCAGTAAATCTCTCTTACGTATGACTGGCTCGTTTGTTTAGTGGTTATTTGTTCAGTGGTTCACCTATTGCGCCGAAGGTTATGGGTTGAATTCCCACTGGGGGAAAAATATTTGTGCGATAAGCACAGGTGTTTGTTCTGTGCGTGGATTTAAAAACTTTCTATATAAATATTGTATGTATATGATATAATAAGTTACCATAGGCTCTCTTGGAAGCTCCGTGGCAGTGTCTAGATATGCGTCTATTTATTTTTTTAAGTTGACAGGTTACTAACTAATCATGATTTGAAGGAAATATATAATTGGGCTTTAAATATATTTTGAATTACCAACCGCTGTTCTAAATTAAGTTATTTTCATTTATTGCTAATATAAAGTGATACAAAACAACAACCAGTCAACGGCCTATTAAAAATAATAATTTCCAATCTCCTACGTATCCTAATAAAATACTAACTTTATATATTTATCATAATGTTAACAATAAAATGCTAACTTTATATATTTGTCACCCTAATAGCTACCCTATAAAATTAGCCGGTCGACAGGTGTGGTGTGCGAATCTTACTTCGCTTACACTTGCAAATTGCGAATTATTTTTTCTAACAGACGAAAGCCATTACATTTATCTCAAGGTACATTAAAAATCACAATAAATAACTGTCGTATTTAAAAAGTCATATTGAGTAATGTCCGAACACCGCGAGCGGCTCTGGCGCCGGATATCGTCGTTATAATTTGTATTCGCCAATAAAAAATACTCGAGACACATTATTACTACCGCGCGAACACGCTCTATGATCGTTCAATCCATCATACCTGCGGTTTTAAACCTGTTGTGTCTCTTTGTATTTCATTTAAATCTACTGAATGTGTACCATACCATACCTTACATAAATATCTTCTTCACGGCCGACAGCGCATTGATAACTTCTTAAGCGACTACGGCGCCTCCAGGTGGTTGGCCTGACCGTTTGCCACGTTAAATATAAAATACGGATGGAGACCAGGACTATCCTATCTCGGCCAAAAAGACTGGAACCAGAGAAGATACATGAATAGAGTGATGAATTTAGAAGAAGTACGATCGATCCGTAACGATAGAAATATTTTGCATGTGTTATTCTCTGACGACCCCAAAAGGGACATGACGTGACGTTACAATTTTTTATTTTATATACATAAAAACCATTCAAATATCCTACATGAAAAGTACTAGCGTAACAATAAAAAGAGATCAATATTGAATGAGCTCGTACAAGAATGACATTTAAAATGACATCTGTGCTTTATGACAGTAAACTGAGGAAGCAATAAAATTGTTATAAATCTACAAATAAGACAGACTGGCTACTACATAATAAATTTGATCTGAGACAGAAGAAATATCATACATTTCTATTTGAATGGCAGGAAGAATTCCACCAGTACACCTTGTCCTTCTCAAGAGTTTTTTGTAATTCTCATAACCTGTAACAGTCCTACACAAGGACACCGACGCAGTCCCCTAAATATGGACGTTACAATCCTAAAGCAATGTATATTAATAATGAATACAGAAAAACAAAAGTTTGGGTAACACTGACTTTTTCCCACGTTTTGGCAAGGTGGCAACGCTGAAATATATGAACGCTAGGTGTTCGCGTTCGATAAGAAGGCAGAGAAAAATTTCAGCTTGCATTGTGTTGTAGTGCTGAATAAATCGCTACATAATTTAAAACTCAATTAATGACAGGCAATAAGAATGATTTTTTTTATAATATTGTCGCCACTCGGTTATTATAATGCTCTCAATATCCTGTGCGGGTGAATTGAGAAAACGACACAACGTGGCTTATAATTACCTATTTAATATGAAACTGTTTTAATTGTGACATTCTTTTTCAGTAGATTGAATCTTAATAATTGTGAAACATGCCAACAAGGTTTGGTGGTCTATAGACATAGTAAATAGCGGACTGAAAAGTTTTTAAAACTAACCTTTTGAGAATGTTTAAGTATTGATGTAGGTAGTAGTAAAAGATTTTATTTCAGGCCTTTTGAAGATTTTCGAGTTATTTGAAATTCCTGTAAGCACAATAGTTTAAAAGCTAATAATGAGCATATCAAAACCTGGTAATAAATAATGGGAAAATTGAGATGAAATCTGTAATAAAATTTTACAAAACATTCGTCATGGTCAACCCTTTCGGTTTTTCATTGTTAGGCACATATCTGCTTTCGGAATGAAAACGGTAATGCCTTCACTTGCCACGTTGGTCAAGCATCAAAGAAATTGATAAATCGGAATCTGTATTCCGAATTGTTGTCGATGCAATCCAAAAAAACTACGATATACTTGTGACCTGAATAAAATAATAGAGAAAAACAACAGTTAAAAATTCTGAGTACAAAGTGGATAGCTGACAACTTTTACTTTTCATTAAGCGACACGAGCGAGCGTGATGGTGACGATGGCGCTAATTAATCGCCGGGGCGCCGTGAGTAATGCGCGGCCGTCCGTCCCGTCCACGAGACGTCCGACCACTTGCTCGCTGTAAACACATTCGGTACCACGACTAAATGTGTTTGGATCTTGATGAAATTTAGATTTGAACTCATTTTGCCGAGAGCATCTCAAGGTTGCGGACATAGGTGATCTGCGAGCGTTAAAAAAAACACGCGCACATCGAAGAAACTATAATCCATTCTAATAATGAACGGACTTTATTCATTGGCAAAGAACATAGGCTACTTAGAAAACATTTTCAAATTCCAAAGTAGGTTCAAAGAAAGGTTGTGTTATGGTAACCAACTGAATGATAAAGTACATATATGCCTACATAATAAAATATATACATAAAAATATATGTTCTTTTACACCCAAACACAGAACAGAACAATGTGCTCATCATATAGTCCTGAGTGGGAATTGACCCCAAGAATCCATCAGGAGCCAGGTTCACTAACTATTTAAAAATTAATACCTTCAGAAATGAAAACTATCAAAATAATAACCCTACCTTCAACACGTTTCCAATTAAACTACACTTTTCAAATTTCGCGGCAATATGTTCCGATTTTGAGTTCTCCCTTTGCTTTAAATTTTTCGTTTACTATTTATTCAAAACAAAAAAAAAAAAAAAAACAATTTTCTAAGGTGTGTGTGAAGTCCGCCAACCCGCACTTGGCCAGCGTGGAGGATTACGGCCTTAACCCTCTCAATATGGGAGGAGACCCAT
>DWJK01001231.1:0-17695 GCA_018248815.1 Croniades pieria auraria | reverse complement strand
CTCACAGTAACAACTGATGATCAATATAAGTCTACCTTCCTTTTATAGCAACAGTCGTAGGTTTCAAACCAACTGTTACAGAGCCAATACAACATCTTATTTATCGAATATTCTCCAATTTAAGTATTAGTAAGGTTATATCTATTATTTAATTATGTTCATAATTATTAGTCTTAACAGTGGTGTGTAACTTATAATAATAATAGTATCCCTATTTATTACTATATTAACGTTTTGTCATAATTATGATAAAGTCCTATGTATTTATTTATGGTTTTTTGCCATCAACGTATCCATATCATCTTTGTTTTTTTAATAAGCTTTTATTAGCTTCGATGGTATCTATG
This sequence comes from Croniades pieria auraria, assembly GCA_018248815.1. Lineage (NCBI taxonomy): Eukaryota > Metazoa > Arthropoda > Insecta > Lepidoptera > Hesperiidae > Croniades > Croniades pieria. The sequence goes on along the minus strand of DWJK01001231.1, from coordinate 17,348 downwards.
TATGTTTGTAACGGAAACTTTGAACGTGATTTGGACTGACTTTGAAATGTCGGAATAATTTAAATTTTTGTCCACTCATCAAGGACCGATGACAATGCAATAATATGAAAAATTCATTGCGATATCCTTTCTAGGACCTTCACAATTATATTTTATGTATTGCATGCAACACATAGCTCGCCCTTATAGTCAAAAAGTAATAGTGAAACTGTTAATAAATAAGCTGATTTAAACTTTATTTCTTATTTTTTAGTCACATTTTTCATAAAAGCATGTTTTTAGTTTATTTTAAACTATCGTTAATTTAAAATACTACAGAAAAACGTAAAATAATAATGAAAAAGTCCTGAAATGTTTAATAAGTACTTATTTAAGATCGATACACCATGATAATTTTTATTTAAGTAAATAAAAAACCACTCAGAAGTTTAAACTTTAACCAAACCAATCGGAAGTTTTACATTAACCACTGGTAAAATTATTGTGGCGGAGACCGCGCGAAATGTACTGGAGTATGGCGGAATGATTTTAAATCTATAAAAGAATCAATTTTTTAAAATCATACGTAGATTTAGCAAGTAAACACATATCAAAACCTTGCTAAAATAATTGTTTCGACATAGGTTCGAACCCAGGTCTTCTCTCAGAATGGGAGAAGTAGGGCCATAGTCTGCTTCAGGCGCCTTAGGTAACATTTTTTTGTGTCTAAATATTTACAAGCCATAAAACTATCACTTCATTTTCTTGCTCTCATAAGTTTGAAGTATTTTAACGTATCAAAAGCGTAACATCACGCCTGTAATCCCCGAAGGGGTAGGCAGAGGTGTGTAGTACACTTCCACATTTCATCAGTTACTTTTAAGTCCCATGAAATAGGTCGTGAGCCTATTGTCATACACCAGGCACTGATCCAGACTCCGAGTCACTACTAGAAATTCTAAATAAAAAAATCCAATAGTACCGACCCGGTATTTGGCCGGACCCGGCCGGGATTTGAACCCAGGACCTCCCGTTCGGCAGTCGCGTTGACAACCACTCGACCAACGAGACAGTCTATTTGAAGTATTTTATTCCATTATAAACACTATTTTATTAAAAACAAAACAGAAATAAAAAAATATCGTCAAAAATATTTACAGTAGATTTTTGCTGGTTTGCTCTCATCTTACAACTTATGTATTGTTTTGTTTCGTTACACATATTTATATGTTTACAGTCACAGTTTAAGCAGTGATAGCCTAGTGGTTAAGAATTCAGCCTCTCACTCCGGGGGTACTGGGTTCAAATCCACGGCGCGCACCTCTTTACAAAAGTGCGTTTTAAGTTTAAATATCACTTGCTAGCAGTGAAGGAAAACTTCCTGATCAAACCTGCACACCTTAGAATTTATAAAAAAAAAATCTAAGGTGTGTGAAGTCTGCCAACCCGCACTTGGCCAGCGTGGCAAACTATGGCCTTAACCCTCAATATGAGCGGAGATCCATATTCCAGCAGTGGAATGTTAATGGATCGATTATTATTATTATTATATATGTTTACAGTGTTTTTGAAAATTGATTGTACGGCTCTGCTTCCATAGACAAAATTTTCTTTGTGCCCTCAGTTCCTACATTACGTTTCACCATCATAACTTAAAAAAAATTTATCGTTCACATAATAAGGCGGTTACTTTAGGTAACGTTGTTTTATTCTTCACCGCTGTGACTGTCGTTTCCGGCGTAGAATTCCGTATTTGACTTAAAATATTCACGACTAAATCACCATAAAAATGTATCTGTCTGGTAGCTCAAGTATTTTATTTAAAAAAATCACACATGCACGATTTCTTTCAAACAATATCGGATTCTCAGAACACAAAAATGAACCTTCTGTGTTTAAAAATGTACCGGCTTAACTAACGTACGTTTTTTCGGATGGCCCGACTAGTTTCTCTTAGTATTGTTGCGCTCTCTCAGTATTGTTACAAAATTAAATAATACTAAAAAGATCTCAAGAACCATCACCACATCACGTGATCTTCAATTTTATATTCACCCAATAACCTATCTTTGTGCGATAATAATAAAGATAAGAATCGAATGAAGATCACAAACTTTAGTGTAAGTAAGTACCTAAGTGTGATACAAGTTTTTGTTTGTTTGTGTGCATATTTGTGTGTATATATTTTCTTTGTATGCATATTTGTTTGTGTGCAAAAAGTCCTTTTGTTAATGCTGAATGCTATATAGTCCGTGCAAGCTAAGCATATAGGAGCGTGCATCAATTCGTTGCGAAACCGAGCTCGGCGCGAAGGGTTCAACCCTTTCCAACCCTTTGCCGTTGTCTACATGAAATCAGAAGGGGTTGCCGATGCTTATGTGTTCAGAAAACGTTGCTTGGGTCTTGTCGTGAGCAACATAATTTTTAGTCTTGTTTATTTTTGAAATTATTTAGAATGTTCATGCATGACCTCGCTGCAAGCGGCGAGAGCTCATGAAGAAGGACCTCGTACAGGTCCGAAACTAGGCGGGCCATCCCGAAAAACGTACGTGAGTTAAGTCGCTACATTTTAAAATACTCACGAAATACTCACGAAACATGTATAAATACTCACGAAACATGTCATAGTAAAATTTTATTAATCATTTATTCAGAACTGTATACAAATATATCGGAGAGTAACCAATTTTCCTGTGAACTTATTTGGCGGCAATCGTAACAACGGTGTACATGAAGTGAGCGACACTCGAACACCATGTTGTCTTTTTCCCGCCTCCGTGACTCAGTTCAATGCGATACCTACAGCGAAATCGTTCCAATATTGAATTCGTTCTGGTTTTTTCTTTAAAGCACATAATTATGTTTATTTATGCCAATGTGTTTTTGATGTCATACAGCCGAATTAAAATTTTTAATGCAATTGTACGTCAAATTAAAAAATTGAATTTTAAATAAAAATATTTATACGTAATGAGTCTTGGTACGAAACTAAAAAATAAATATTTAATTTTTAATTAATGTCAAGAACTTCATGAGTTTATAGCAGTCGGATTGTATGCCCAACTGAGAGAATTGTGATATGTTCATAATATGATTCTGGAAATTTGGCCAGAGTGTGCCTACATACTCGTCCGCGAATTGTGGGAGTGTACTTAACTCATCAGCCTACCCCTTCTGGGAACTACAGGCGAAGTGTTTTTTTTATAACACCTTTATTAACTTTATCTTTATTAACTTCGAGGCCTTTATATGTTTGTTAGTTAAAAGTCCAGAAACGATAATAAATTCCAAATTCAACTCATTCAATCGTCAATTTTTAAACATTTATAAAACAATAATATTAATGGTACATAAACATTCAATTCCCGAACAAACCCTAATGATATTAATCGTTATAAATACTGACCAAAACCTGCCAACTAGCTTGGCCAGCGTGACAGGCTATGGTGGTACACGTGATTTTGAGAAGAGACCGTACTGAATAGTGGAATAACGAAAGTATATGATTATAATAATTAATTATACATAAACATAGTTCTTCAACAAGCCCTAAAGATAAAACCTTTAAAAACAGTAACTAGTTATATCCTACTCATTACAAAGTTAATTTCTTTTTTAAAGTTATTTAAGCAAACAGTCCTGCCAAATTGGCGGAATCACCGAATTGATACCCATCAAGTGCGAAGCCCGAACAGCCAGTTGTCTTTTTACTTCGCCCGTGGCCCAGTTCAATGCCATCCCGTGCTTTCGATTTTTGAATACTGTTATTCCATTTTGGTTTCATTTTTATCACGTAGCGTATTTGGCGCGATTTTAGTTAACTGTCACACATTAAAAATCGGGAATATAAGTGCACAGATTAGTAATGGAAATAATTAATAGACGAAGTTTTTCTTTAAATACTTATTTTAATTTTTGCTTTGTTTAACGACTAGAACAAAATATAATAAATTAGAGAAAATTGTTCGAAGAATTAATAATGAAACCAAACGTAACATCACGCCTGTAATCACCGAAGGGGTAGGCACAGGTTATACCCTCCCACGTTTTGCCAGTTACGTTTAAGTTCCATGGAATAGGTGGTGAGCCTATTGCCATACACCGGGCACTCCTGAGTCACTACTAGAAATTCTAAATTCAAAAATAATGAAACCAATATTGCTAATTACAACTAATATCACAAAAGACTAGTTTAAATATGACTAATATTAGGTATTTAATAGTACTAGAGGTATTGTTTTAATTAAAAAACGACTGCAGGCACTACGGAACCTCACTCGACAAACAATGTCTAGTCTTGATGGCCGACGATTTGCCTATAAATAAATTAACTGCGCAATGGAGGTATTGTATGAAAGGAGCGGGTTTACCAAAAAACGAACTGGCAACATTACATGGATAAATACACAACAACTGACATGAGCATTGTTGTTATTTTGCGTAGCGTCTCGCACTGGCCATATGGCGTGCGTCTGTTTTGTCATGAAAATAAAAAAAAATGTTTATATGTAGCAATAGCGTATCTTTTGTTTTCTTCAACAGGCAAAGGCCGAAATATGTAGATGAGTGTTGCCATATAACAAGCTTTATTATATGGGTCGGTATGGGGTAGACAGAGAGCACCGACTACATAGATTTTTATCGGTAGGTATCCTTACAGACTTAACGCGCTTCGTCTTTATTCATTACATTTCTTCATACACTTTGTACGGAGTTCTAACGTCATCTATACAAAAGTTCTATTAATTATTATAATAATTTGTGATTCCATGGTATGGATGCGAAGAGCTGAAGATGACCGGCAGTGGACGGAATAGGCTGATAATGATGAGGACGATAGTATACCAGCTCTAATGATCAGCAAATAAGTTGCTATTCCGAGTAACATCTATTCTAAACAACTATCTTCTGGGTGACATTTATACTAAATGTCACAATCGTCCGACCGTCAACTTAAGTGACGTCGCGCGTTCTGCGTTTGAATGGGTGTCAAAATTTTGTGCTTTTCCGTTTTTCGGATGAAATGGAGAAAGTTTATCTGAACTATTTTAGTTAGTTGATAGTTACCTTTGCCGTCAAGTCATTTTAAAACATCCAACGAAAAACAACTAGTTTTTTAATAATAATAATAGTAATCATCTTTATTTCAGACCAGGTATTGTTCATATTGTGTGTTAGTAATTAAATCTATCCTATGTTAGTAATACGACACGATTTTTAATACCTACTGTGAAACATTTTGAAAGAATTGTAGTATTTTAAACATGATTAAAATACTCTAAAACTTATTTAGTTTAAATGACACCCGTGCTAATTAAGTTTTTTTTTGGCGGTGTTAAGGGCATGCTAATGATACTCTGTAACTCCTAGTAATGTTGGTAAATTAAATTAAATAAAAAAAAAACGTAACACCACGCCTGTTATCCCCGGAGAGGTAGGCAGAGGAGTGTAGAACACTCCCACGTTTCACCAGTTACGTTTACGTCCGACTATGGAATAGGTGGTGAGCCGGGCACAAATACAATAGCAAGTGATATTTAAACTTAAAACGCACACTTTTTTAAGACGGGCGCGCTAGGATTTGAACCCGGTCTCCCGGAGTGAAAGGTCGAATTTCAAACCACTAGGCTATCACTGCTTTAATTATATATTTATGTTATTCATAGAAATATATTAGTTGTCGACTAATTTTAACACTTGTTTAATCTAAATGGGTATATATATTTTTTAATTAAAATATTATCAAATTAATACACATTGCGTCAGTGTATACGTGCCATTTAAAAAAATAGTGATAACAATTTTATTATTCTTGTGTGTTTGAACAATAAAAAAAGAAATTTAATTTTATATGTTTCACACTAAGTGTTGTTTACATTATCACATATTTTTATTGAATGCTATTAAATAATTATGTCATTTAATATATTTTGTACCTTTTCAGTATTTTATTTAACCTACAATGATATAAAATTACTTTTACGTAGGTAAGTAGATATAATTAGATCCAATTATTATTTTCCGCTTAAGTATTAAAAAAGATACACAAAAATTTTCATAGTAACGAGCAGCTTAATTAATGAAAATAAATATCGTCGCATGTGTCACAAATTACAACCGAGCAAACAGAATATTTTAAGCTCAAAAGTCTCACGAGAGAGGTTAGGTAATTATACTAAAAATTCCCCACACCAACGCGCCGCCATCTTGGATTCGCGAGGCGTCACAAGCGACCTTTTTGTGCAAAAAAAGGCCTAAGTACGAGTATAATACATACATATTATGTGGGAGACAGCAGTGATTAAGTACGAACAGTGTTGCAAGCGAATACTCGCTCTATTATTTTGGCGGGAAAGCTTGCTTTTGTTTGCATGTACTTTTGCTGTTTTTTTTTGCGTTTCAGCGCGTAGGGATCGGCACGGTCCCTCCCTGCTCGGGATGAGATTTCTTATATGGTGATATATTATTAATATCTCTGGGGTAGAGTAGAGAAAAATGGTGCGCTTTGGAAAGGGAAACGCTGTACTTTATTGCCCGGCCGGATATTCCGAATGGCACAGATTAAAAATGGCGCGCTGCGGAAGGTAAGGCGAACGTAAACACCCTTTGTTATCGCTGTTTTGAAATAACTTTCGTATAATCCGAGCTTAGTTGTATTAACGTACGGCGATTGCTGGAGTGCAATTTAATAATAGATTTGCCGATTATTTTTGTTAATGCGACTTTTAATAATGCGTGTATAATTAATTTATTGGAAAATAGTAGCGCTTTAGACTGTACGAACTTTGAACATTGTTCTACAGTTATAATATAGGTTTTAAATTGTTCTTTGATTGGAACAAAATATTGAAAAAGATGCTTTAAAGTTTAAACGTGTGTTTTAGTTATTTTTTAAACTGTTATTTATTTCTTATTTTTGAGTTACATTTTTCATAAAAGCGTGTTTTTTAGTTTTGTTTTAAACTATTATTTTGGTATTCACCTATGGAAGGGTCGGACGCTTTAAAGAATGTGTAGAAACAAAACTAGCTTCTGAGGGTTACCGTTTAACCATCAAAAATAAGCGTAACCCCCCCCCCCCCCCTCCTCAACCCCTTCCTTCGATATTATGTTCTGTGGATACACAAATAATAAAGAAAAAGGAGATTTGTCAATTCATCATTCACATATCGGTTCAACTGGAAATTGAACGAAGAATGATTCGTCGTCAAGGCGGTTTAGGTAAGCGAACTGATAAAATTTGGTTTTAAATCGTTCTCACGTTAATGAGTTGTACATTCATCTCTTCATTCGTTCTTCGTTCGTTCGTAGTCTTTGAGCTGGATATATGGTATAATTCACGTACGGTTTAAAACGATTTATTGCGCTTTTAATGGAGTTCTTTGTCCAGCAGTGGACTGCTAGGCTGATGATGATGATACATGTATGTCCAATTATTCTTCAGCATTTTTAAGGTTATAATGTAGGTATTAAACTGAAATAGATAAAACTAATATTTAACGAATTGTCTGTCTCGTTGTGCGAGTGATTGCAAGCGCGAGTGCCGAACGGGAGGTCCTGTGTTCAAATCCCGGGTCGGGTACTATGGGAATTTTCTAATTTAAAATTTCTAGTTGTGACTCGGAGTCTGGATCAGCGCCCGGTGTATGGAAGTATTGGCAGTAGACTCACCATGTCATCAATGGGCCTTAAACGTAATTGGTGAAACGTCGAAGTTTACTACACTCTTCTGCCTACCCCTTCGGGGATTACAGGCGTGATGTTACGTTTATTATGTATACCATAACTTTACTCAAGTTCTTATGTATGTATAATATAATTACATATATACTCGTATACCATAATAAATATTTCTTTAAGCGTTTCTCGATAGTATTAACGATACAAAAAGCTACTTTATTTTCAAAAACATAAAGTCCAATTTCCAATATCGTTATATGATTTATTCCGCCTCGCGGTCCACGACGCCCTTGTCTAGGATAGACCAGTAGGGGCCGCTATTTCTACTTCAGGGTGACATTTATTTCGTATATATATTTGTCACGCCATTTCGTCATAGGCCGCTATTTCATTGTTAATTCCGAGGGTGAATTAATTTAAATTTTATTTACTTATTATATTATATTTTTACATATATATTTAATCACTTTTTTCACTATTTCATATATAATTACATAGCGACAAGCCGAGGACAGGGCGCGATGGATCTCATTGGGTGAGGCCTATGTCCAGCAGTGGACTGAGATAGGCTTATGATGATGATGATGAATTAATTATCTAGTGCTTTGTTCATCGTGTGGTTGCAAACGCTACTGATGATTGTGAGGTCCCGGGTTCGATTCTCGGGTCAAGTACCGGCTTATTCTAATTTTAAATTCCTACCAGTCCCTTGGTGTATGAATCTGTGGCCAGTGTATGCCAATAGGCTCACACCGTATTCTATGGTGAAACGTATAACAAAACTAATGAATCGAGGGAGTGTACTGCACTCCTCTGCCTACCTCGTCGGGGAAGACAGGCATTATGTTATATTGTTATTGGTGTTTTATTGCTATTACTAGATTTAAATGATTTAGCTATTCATAGTACTATTGTTAGTGTAATATGTTTTCGCCTGACAAGTCCTTTCCAACATAAATACATTTTTGACTTCCACCACTTTATTAAGCTCCAGGGAACATAATTTACAAATCGCTAAGAAATGTATGGAAAATAGCCTAAGCAACCCTTCTATTTCACAATATCTAACATATAAAAAAATAATAATAATCGACCCATTTGTCATTCTACTGTTGGAATATGGATCTCCTCTCATATTGATAGGGTTAAGGCCATAGTCCGCTGCGCTGGCCACGTGCGGGTTGGCAGACTTCACACAATTTTTTATAAATATAAATTCTGAGGTGTGCAGATGTCCTCACGATGTTTTCCTTCACCGTTAGCAAGAGACATTTAAACTTAAAACGCACTATTGTAAAGAGGTGCGCGCGATGAATTTGAGTGAGAGGCTGAATTCTTAACTAGGCTATTGCTTTTGCCGATCTAACATGTTACCCATCAAAGTCTATTATTCATGTACACATAAAAAAACAGGAAAACGGAGATGACTACAAATGTAAGTAGGCACTGTTTATTTCATATTGAAATATCTTCCAGTAGCCCCGCTGGTAGAGGTATCCTTGAGCAATTTATCATTTGTCAAAGCCGAAAAGCAGTGATGGCCTAGTGGTTAAAAATTCAGCCTCTCACTCCGAGGGCGCTGGGTACAAATCCATGGCGCGCACCTCTTTATAAGTGCGTTTAAAGTTTAAATATCACTTGCTCACGGTGAAGGAAAACATAGTGAACAAAAAAGGGATCCTTAGAATTCATAAAAAAAAATCTAAAGTGTGTGAAGTCTGTCAACCCGCACTTGGCCAGCGTGGCAGACTACGGCCTTAACCCTTTCATTATGAGAGGACACCCATATTCCAATAATTTAGTGCATACAATTGGGAAATAAACAAAACAAAAAAATATAATTTTTTTTATTATTATTTCTATGCTGTATATTAAATTAATACAACAAAAACATAAAAACCACATACAATGTTCTTGCATTGCCAGTATTTAATTGAGATGTATTTCAATGACGAATTCATACGCACTGGCAACCCCTACTCGGAAGTGGATAAAGCCGTTCGTCAAGCGTTGAGTCCAGTGTAATGGAATACCTCGAAAACAATATCCAATTGCTTACAACCGAGCGAGTCGAGAGTGAGAGTGCCTTACCACACTCACTCTCACTCTCGCTGACTTCGGTTGGCCGCAAATCGTCTATTCACGCAACATATGTACAACAATGTTGGACGAGAGTGTGAGACTACTGTGTGTCGCTTTGAAGACGTTTGTTCTAATAATGTTATTTCAATTACTGCGTTTTTGACTGCCTCGTTGGTCGAGTGCCGAACGGGAGGTCCCGGGTTCTAATCCCGGGTCGGGTACTATTGGATTTTTCTAATTCAGAATTTCTAGTAGTGACTCGGAGTCTGGATGTGTGCCCGGTGTATGGCAACAGGCACGCCACCTATTCCATAGGAGTTAAACGTAACTGGTGAAACGTGAGAGTGTACTGCACTCCTCTGCGTATCTCTTCGGGGATTACAGGCGTGATGTAACGGTTTTTTTATATTATTCATTATTATTTCCAGTATTTCTTGCAATTAAAAATATTTCAAAACAACACAAATACCAGTAGAAGTCAGTAATGGACCGTTAGTTTGAGACCATATGAATTATTTAATAACGTATGTTTAGATTATTAAGAGAATTTTAATTGTGAAATCCATCGAGTCTAGTGGCAGCGAAGCGACGAACTCAACATCACGCCTGTAATTCCCTAAGGGGTAGGCAGAAGAGTGTAGAACACTCCCACGTCACACCACCACTGATAAATTACTATTATTATTAACGTCACATCAGCTACCTTACGGAGAAGGCAGAGAGCTTTGCTATATACCTAATTTATGTAATTTCAGCAAGCGATACATTTTTAATTCGTTTTTATTTCTTGAAGGCATAGGACAGCGGATAAATAATATAAGATGAAAAAATACATCGTATAGAAACTTTCACGCGTGAAAGTTTTCAATAACTTTCCTAAATGCGTGTATGAGGTACCAATTCCAAGACCAGATTCCGAGATTCCCAGACCAGAACTTTAATACTTTATGTTCTGCCTATAAATTTCTTTTCAATAGCACAATTATCATCATCATCATTATCAGCCTATTTCCGTCCACTGCTGGACACAGGTCTCTCCAATAGCACGCCACTGAGCTCGATCTTCAGCTCGTCGCATCCAACCACTACCAGCCACTTTGCGTATATCGTCACTCCACCTGGAGTATATAATATATGGCATAATAACTGGGTTGAAATAATGATTATATGTGTTAAACGGTTATTTTTATACCAGCGTCTAAAAATCTTAAACAAACCTTTTCCATGTACAAGGATCCAACATATGTATATATATTTATGTAATCATTAAGTACTATAACGTAAATAACATCACACATGCAATCCCCGCAGACGTAGGCAGAGGAATGTAGTACAGTCCCACGATTCACCACTTACTTAAGGTAATTATTATAATTTGAGTGTAAAAATAATTATTTGCAAGTCATTTAAATGTATGTATATAATGTATGTAATAAAGGCTGGCATAATATAACCGTGTTCTATGTAAGCAGATATTTATTATAAAAAATAATAATAATCGACCCATTTGTCATTCCACTGTTGAAATATGGGTCTACTCTCATAATGAGAGGGTAAAGACTATGGATTTGAACCCAGCACCCCCGGAGCGAGAGGCTGAATTCTTAGCTACTAGGCTATCACGACTTTTCTGACACTGTATCTGACTGTCCCTCATCTCTTATGAGAGATATTTTTACTGTTATTTAATTACCACTTTTAATATCAATTAAAAAATAGAAATAAAAGCAAAAGACTGACAGAAAGATTTTACATTGCCTTATCTGCCGCGGAAAAGGATTTTAATTATAATAATCTGTGGTAAAAAAATTAAATATTGTCTATTGCCTTTTATACCAGAAAAAAATCTTTTAATTATATCAAATTATAGCAAAAAAAAATCTGTATTGTCTATTGCCGTATATACGACGTCAACGAGTTATAAATATAATACTCTATGGTAAACAGTAATCACATTGTCTATTGCCTTATACAACTCTCACTCTCACCGACTTGACGTTGAATTTGGCGGGAAACGGGGGCAAATCGGCGCAAGTCAGCCATGTCTCTCCGCAGTTAACAGAGTGGATTGGAGCCATTTCGTCTATTAACTGCGGCACACTGACCGAAGACATATCGCTTTCTGCCAGTGGCAACTGCGTGGCAACGTGTGGCAACATTGTGGCAACTGTTCTATACCGTTTATTGATAAGAAAGTATTGCTGTACACGTGTAGAATGAACTATTCTACATTTATTGATAACAAGAGCTGTTCAGTAAGGATAGAGATATTCCGCAATCGGTGATCTCTGCATAACCCGTAGTGGACCTGGCGTGAAGGTTTAAATAATAATTTGTCGTAGGATTTTGTTTAGGTTATAGAAAGCGGGTAGATGACAAGGTCACTTTTTTTTTTGTTTGATTCATGGTCGTGACTCTCCTTTGATGACGTGAAGGCTCAAGGTCATAATCTACCACTTTTGTGGACTGCACTAGTTTAACAGAATACAATGAAAAAGTATAGGATACATCGGTTTCTTTATTAAGTTTTCCTCTATTGTTAAAGCAAGTCATGCTTAACTTAAATAACACGTAACTTTTTAAATTCACAATGAGAGCCACCTCTGGAAGTAACAATTTTTGGAGGGTAGACTGGTATTTCGATCGCCTGAGTGATTACTAAAGATACCCTTTTAATGTTGACTGGTTATTGCAGCTTTTTTATCATCATCATCATCAAGTTGTATCAAACGTAACTGGGTGCGCTAAGCCAAGGACGTGATGGTTCTCATTGAGGTGGCCAATATTCAGCAGTAGAATTGCACAGAAACATTCATGATAGCATTATCAAAATCTAGAACTGCGCTGATACCTGTCTAATTTAAATATGGCTGTCTGCTCACATCCATTTAAAAGAAATACAGTTGAGGCATATATGGACTTCAACGTTAATAGCTGTCAAAATATCTCAGGGATTTTCTGACGACTTAGAAAATTCTGGCAAACGGGCGGGCTGATTAATGTATCTATTACTAAGAGATACTTATGATATATTATTATACCTGATAAGAATACCAAAAACTTTCGCCTAGCTCCAGATTTTTTCAATAAATCCAGCAAAAACAGCCATTACGATTTTTAAATGCAAATCAATGGAAATAATCCTAATACGCTTTTTCTTCGATATTTAAAATTAGAACATATTACAGAACAAGTTTTGCAAAAATATCCAGTACTTATTTTTTTAGGTATTTAAAATTAGAACACACCACAGAACAAATCCAGATGGAACTTCCGATTTATTTTTTATTTAAAATTAGAACATAGTAGTGAAATAGTACTAAAAGAGTAAAATACTAACATCGTTGGTAAAATACAGGGAAAGAATTTATCAGTATATAATTAAATATTTCACTTAATGTACCGGATAATATATATATTTTTATTAACATATTAATCAAATGTATGTACTGTTCATAATTTAAAATATTAAAAACGTTATAAATAGTTAAACTGAATTTAATGATATTACAGTGTACATTATAGAGATTTTTGATTTTAAAGATTCTTAAACAAAATTTATCGTTACATAAATTGCGCTTGAATGACTTCCAATAATGTTACATTTTCTAATTTGGACTGCAAATAGTTTTTAAAAATAACAGTAATTATTGTTATGTTTTTATTATATTTCATACTTAGTACAGCATTGTAAATTTTTTATTGCTAGTGAGAAAGAGCTTTCACAAAGCAATATTGCGCTACTCGCTCATAGATGGCGCTGCGCATGAAATTGTGACGACCGTTGCATTTAACTTTAAAAAACGTATTATTATTCTAAATTGTAGAATCGTGTAAGCAAAATGTATACTAATTACGATTGTCATATTTAATATTATTTAAAAAATATTGTGGCTATTTTTTTAGTTCTAAAAGCGATTGACAGATGTCGCTAATCGTAGTTGGCTTTCTAATAAGAAAGAGTTAGAGGAACAAGCGCCGTGCTTGTTGGAATTTTCGTTATAACCATTATATTGTTTATGATTACTTATTTTTAATCTGTCAAAATTACGTTTTAAGTCTCACAGCGATATCAATTAAATCCAGATTTATCAATGAAAAGTATTTATGAGGCACTTGAGACTAAATTTTAAGCGTCTTTTTCTAACAATTTGATATTATTCACTTGACGGTGAGAATGTAATGCAACTGTAGAGTTATTTCTACTCCTTTGCCGACCCCTTCGGGGATTACAGGCATGATGTTACGTTGCTACTATTCTTTGGTGTACTTTGATATTCTTAGAAATAGATGATAATTAAAAGGGTGAAACCAACATTTATGGATTAACAAGCAGATGTGGTTGCCACTAATCCTATGGAAGACGAAGTATTCGTCACGTTAACGGCAGGCACATATTTGTTGTCTGGGTGTATATAAAAATCACAAAGCTGTTTTATTACTTATAATGTCCTAAACGGTTAGCGAGTAAGACAAATCTAATTAATCTCAATAAAATAAAAAGGCGCCTTTCTACTGAATCTTGAAAACAAAAAGTAATATTTAAAGATGTAAGGAAACAAAACTGAAAAAATATTATATGTATCGAAATTTCGTAATGAATACACAAAAATAATACTTGTAGTATTCAGACGAGTAAAAAAACTATATACATATGAGCATCTAAGGCAGCAAAAGGAAATCTGTTTAATAATCTCTTGGTAATCGGTGAATGCAATTGAAGTTTTGCAGTTGTCCCATACTTTTGTTCATTGTATCAACAAATTGATTCTTAGCTATTTATGAGGACGTGGCGCGATGGCGCTTATCGGGGGAGGCCTATGTCCAGCAGTAAACTGAGATAGGCTAAAGATGATGATGATAATGATGATGACGAAGATGAAGACGATGACGATGACGATGACAACAACGATGACGATGACGAGTCTATATTAGATCACGTTCATGGAACTCTAAACCAACTTAGTGAACATTTCAATCCAAACTAAATAGCGTTTGAAGAGATATTCAGTCATCTTTCCGATATGAAGAGATTTAATTCAGTAACAAATACGACGCTGTGAAAGACCCGCCAACATCACGAAAGCATCCAAGCATCGTTTGTGTTAATCGTATGCCATTAAATTAATTCGTCGAACGCCCGTCCATAGCAACGAGAATTTTTCTATACGCAAACACGCAGCTTGTTATATGGAACAATTATGTAAAGCCATGATTAATCACAGCATCAATAGCGGGTCTGGCCGCACTGCATAGCTCTATTTACTCTGCACAGCGGTGACATCTCATTATATACTATGTCGCATGTACTCTGTGTGCTATCTATGGAGGATGTCCACACGCAAAAATTTAGCACTAGGTGCTTGCCCCCGGCGCCCACCACACACGCAGCCGCCACCCTCACACACACCACCGCCAAGGAGTGAGACTGCGTGCGAGAAAAAGACAGGCACAAAAAACACCCCATGGTGTGAGGTGTTGCCCCCAAAAAAAGCACCAAAAACGCAATCTGCGCAACTTTCCGGCGCAGAATCGTTAACGACTCCCGCTCTCTTTATCGTGCACGCCGTGCCTCCTATATTTCTATTTTTTCTCCGTCGCCTATTAGACGTAAGACGATGTAACGCACAGACAAAACACGACTCTAATTCTACTATCCCCATGGAATATTATCGCGTCCGAATATAATGGCGTATAACTTTAGCGGGTGGCGCGCGACGCACACATTCGCACCGGAACAGAAAATAACGATCGCATTTTTGACCGAAAAGGACGGACAGATGGCTGAAAAGAGAAGAAAAAAACGACGACCATTTTGCTTGGCGCACCTACGACGCGGCGAGGTGAGGTTTATGTGTGCGATCTTTTTTTGTGTAAAAAAACCGAACCAAAACAAATGCACGTGGCCGGGTGTTATGACCGGCGCGGGAAAAATTCGCCCGTTCGCTAAGAGATGCCGTTGCCCGCGCATTTTTTCGAGGGCCAGTTAGTTACGAAAAAAATACTGTGGCGGCGTGCGAGTCGCGGCGGGCGCTGAGCGTATTCTATAGAGAACGATATGAATTTTGTATCAGTGTGATACGAAACATTATTATAAAAAATTATTAAAATAATACTATACCTATCCATGTAATTATTGTAATGCTAAAATACTTAAGAAAACTGATACAATTGAAAGATTTAGTATAACATTTCCAAGTTTGGTAGAAAGAAATTATATTTGGGCCGTTTCAAGCGTCAGCCACTATTATTAATTAAAAAAATATTATACGTGTTAATGAGTTACGTAAAATACTTGCCATTCATGATATAATATATAAGTTGAAATTTCCTATTGTTCAGAATTGATCACCTCATTAAAAATTAATTCATTCATAACCGTTTTTAGCCATTGTTCTTTCACAGATTTTCATTTTTAATTTTACAAATCTATGGCAACAGCGCGGTGAAACAAGTGTCTTTTTACTTATAGGTTTTGTTTTAAACTGTTATCACTCCAACTAGAAGTTCACTTAATCCTTGCTTTCCTTTTTTCGTGTTTTCTTCCTGTCTTTATAATGTTTTTTTAGGATATTATAGAAACATATACCATCGATTATTACAACTTTTGATAAGGAGTTTTTATTTTTCAATTTTAGGGTTAATTAACTGAGTACAGCGACAAGTCCAGGACAGGGTACGATGGGGCTCATTGGGGGAGGCCTATGTCCAGCAGTGGACTGAGATAGGCTGATGATGATAACTGATGATAAATGATGATAACATATTTATATGCTAATGAGTTTTTCGTTAAATATATATGTTAATAATAGTAATAATTGATTAGTTCATGGCTTCTATCTTTCTTATTTATCTTTTTTATAGTATTGAAAGATATTTGATCCCCTAACGAAGTTGATGATAGACGGAGGTATCTTATTGGAGGTATTTAATAAAAAATATTACGTCTTTATTACACGACGTGGGAAGTTTTTAACAATTATTCAGCATGTTTCTAATTATTTCAATTTCGCTCTTTAAAAACCGCGTTTCATTGGATCGAACAACGCGAAAAAGAAATTTAAAATATTTTTTTTGGGTTTCTTTTTATAACATTATCTATTTTATTCGGTAGCGTTCATTATAAAAATTTTTTTCAATAAAAGAAATTAAATCTTATTAATCATTTTTGGTACGAGTACATATGAAACACATTATTTAATTATTATATTAATTTAATATATTTAATTATATAGATATTTAGCTGCTGTTATTAAACATTAAAAAACTACAAAATGTTACTTAATAACACATTGCCAAGGATATATATGTATTTTATAATTTTTTTTATTGTATCATTATTATTATTTATTTTGATGATTTAAAAACATAAATGTATTGAACAAGCACAAAATTTAAACAAAAAAGCGCTAAGCGAAGCTGCGTCTGCCGCCACACCCCACTTACGAATTTTTTTAAATAAAACACATTTTTATCAAAATAATTTTTTTATTGGATAACCACAACCAATCTAACTTAAAACTATATGTTTAATAATAATAATAATAATCGACCCATTAACATTCCACTGTTGGAATATGGGTTTCCTCTCATATTGAGAGGGTTAA
>DWJK01001230.1:0-17698 GCA_018248815.1 Croniades pieria auraria | reverse complement strand
ACCGGGCACAAATCTAATAGCAAGTGATATTTAAACTTAAAACGCACATTTTTAAGAGGTGCGCGCTAGGATTTGAAACCGGTCTTCCGGAGCGAGAGGTCGAAATTCAAACCACTAAGCTATCACTGCAATTTGAAAGAACTTTAATGATAAGTGATTTTTTTCAAATTTTTATCTGTGTTTATTTTGAGTTCGCTTTACTATTGGGGTTTCATTTCTTTTACGCCACCAACAAGTCTACAAATCCGAACTAGTGAAGTGCGAACCGCGAACGTGGGAGCCTATGGTCTTAAGCCTTTCCAATCTGAGAGGAAACATCTGCCCAATAGAGAAACGTTAAAAATTTTGATAACGATGTACGTAGAGTGTACATATGTAGTATGTAGCTTTAAACGCTCTTTTCTGCCGCGCACCTGTGAACTGTGGAATGACTTTCTTCGGAGGCGTTTAAAATACGCTGTGACATAGGGTTCATCAAACGGAACGTGAAAAAATTCTTTCAAGGCAGGGACACATTGGTAACCCTTGATGTTGCGAATGTCTATTAGGCGACGGTGACTACTTGTGACGGTGACCATCACGTGGGCCGCCTGCCTTGCCTTTTAATATAAAAAAAATGAACATTAAACTAAACACTACTATCCTGTAAAAAACATCTACTAATAAAATACTATAGTCATAAGATGTACTCACCTTTACTTATAACAAAATCACCGAAGAACAGAAGTGGCAAGGTGTATATTAAAGTCACGTCCAATATGTAGAGATTTGTTGAACGTCGCTTGATCCAGTACACAAGCCAGTTGGCCCCAAGTCTGTTAAAGACCTGGTCTCTCGATAAAGACTGTTTAGTTGCTTGGCTACCAGCCATCACACTGCTGGGATGAAGGCACACCTTGCCCTCTTCTGGAGTTCTGGCTTGAATTCTGATATTTTTTCTCGGGTTCCTTGATTTGATTCCTGCCCACCTGTTGAAGGAACGTGTATAATAATCTTTATGATAAATATTAATAAACTGTTCCTATAACTACCAAAGCTATAAAGATCGTGGTTTTGGTTTTCGTTCTATAAGTCAGGAGTAGATTGCCAAACTATGTATTATTATATCACACCAGGTTGCTCACGACGTAGGCAGAGAGCACCAAGTACCAAATATATCTATCTAACCTTACAAACTTAGACGATTCTTCTACACTCATATTTACTAGCAGATTGAGTTTCAATTTTATTCTATTTTCATATGTTCTTGTTCAGGAGTATCTTAAGTACTTCCATAGATATTAATTTAAATAGTCTTACTTGACAGTAGCTATGTTGGGGTACAACGCTGCGGCCACGATCGCTTTAAAGAGACTCAGGTTATTTGAATTGCGATTCTCCCAATCACTCTTAACGTTTCCGGATGGCAAGAATCCCATTGACTTCAAATTGCCGCCCAACTGTCTCTTCATATCAGACAGCAGCTCCAGGGTGTTGTTGGAGAGGAAATTGTCGAAGCTATATTTGCGGCGTGACTTTCTTGGGACTTCCTCCCAGCTGATGATAGCCTGCGCCACGGCCAGGTGGTCGCTTGGCTCTCCCAATGTGAACTGTCGCTTGCACATTTCTATTTCTCTCTCTTTGCCTGTAAAAAGGTGCCAATTGAATTCTCTGTCCGTATTACATGAATTTTAATTGCTTTTCGTCAGCCAGACAACCTTGACAAATCAATTGTGGTTGGTAAAGTAAAAAAAACACACTTAGAAGCGGAACCCCGAGTCACAGTTGTGACTAAATAACTGCCCTCACAGGTTTTCCTTTAAATGCCAAAAAGAAGCGGAAAATCAAGAAAAATAGAAAAAAACGATACAGAAGGGGAAAAATGTGATGAAAAAAGATTAGTCTTTTTTTATGTGAATAATGCACGCGTAATTTTCGTGAAGTTTGACTGACCGACGATGAGCAGGAAGGGGTCCTTGAAGCCCCAGACGGCGGCGACGCTGGCGGCGCGGTCGAGGCAGCCCAGCAGTGCGCCCAGCAGCACCAGCTTGCCGGCGGCCGGGTGCAGGGGCAGCCGCGCCAAGTGCCAGCCCAGCGGCGTCAGCTTCTCGTCCTCCTTCAGGGCACCACACCTGTTGCAAACGTTTTATCAGTTTGGCAATAACCTCTCACTAACTGAAACAGGCTGATAATGATGATAGTGATGATAGTTTAAAAATAAATAATCTATACGCACTTTTGCAAATGACTGACAGCCCATTGTATAGTGCTCTCAGCGGGTGGAGAGGGGACGTTTTTGAGCGCGTCGCACGCCAGGCCCAGCCGGAGCCGCTTGATCATGAGCACCGTGTCGAGCAAGATGCTGCGCTGCAGCTCGGGCAGCGTGCGGTCCTGCAGCTGCTCGGCGCGGAACGACGTCACCAGGTGGTAGCAGATGCCGGGCTGGCAGCGACCGGCGCGGCCTCGCCTTTACACATATGTATCAAATTAATTAGTGTTGTAAAACTATTAATAATAACCGTCAATTATATTCATTTTGAATCTTTATATGTAGAAAAAAGGTACTACTTAAAACAATGATTACATTCGTTTAGGCTAGGTTAGGTTACGTTACGTTAGGTCGCTATTATATTCAGATTGTATACTGTGTCCATTTTACTTATTTTTCATCACATCATTTACCAAATAGAAAAGTTACATGATGTGGAATTGTTAACTAAAAATAATGGCTCTTTATAACAATACAGATTATTTGACAACATTGGTAAAATATGTGTAAATTAGATTTTTTTAATTTCGTAAATTATTTTTATATTACTATTATTACGAATTTTGTATGACGTAATATGTGTCATACAGCCCAAGATATGTTGTAATATTTCCACCTGTATGTACAAACAAACACTTCGACTTCAACTTTGAAAATAGAAGCGAAATCTTCATACGTACCGTTGCCGCATATTCGCCTTCGATATGTACTGTACGTCCAAAGTTTCAATATTGGTTCCAACGTTCAGCCCGCTTATTTTGTGCCGACAACAATCTATGACATAGACAATATCGTCTATTGTTATAGATGTCTCTGCTATGTTTGTAGCGACGATGATTTTCCTTATACCGTTCGGCGGCCTTTCAAATATCATGTGTTGTTCCAATGTGGGTAGTTTTGAATGTAGGGGGTATATTCGATACCTATTAGGTGGAAAGAGTTGCAAGCACTGCAACAGTTTAGAAATTTCATTGTATCCAGGCATAAATATGAGTATTGCCCCCGGTGGACCCGCACAAATGAACTCGACGAGTTGAACTATTAAATCGAAGTTCAATTCTTCTATTTTGGGATTCTTGAGCGTTCTGTAAACTTCGGGACTCAGGTCTTGCTTCTTCGAATACAGCCAATCGCCTGAAATCAATTGATGCGAAAATATAAATGATTTTAAACTCATCTGCAGCGTGAGCGGTACGAGAAACTTACTCGCATGGCCAGTTAAGGAAATTTGGGTTAAAAAAATTCAGGGGTGGCCTATTTCCAGCAATAGTCTGAGACAGGATGGTGATGTGAAATCCATCAATTTTATTTCAATATAACTATCTAATATAAATAAGTCTGACATACCAATTTCCTCCAGGTATTCCTGTCGTTTTTCGTAGATGCGCGCAGCACACTTATTGGCCCGTCCGCGCCTGCCATACCTTTGTCCCCTCCACGCGTTCTGTTGTGGCTGTTCATCTTCATTGGGTAGGATGTACTTAGTAACTTCTAGCACATCTTCGAGAAACAAATCTTTGACGGGGTACGCTAGGCCCTCTATGTGCATCTTGAGGCAATCATCAAAGTACGCCGCCAAACTGTCGGAGTCGATCGTAGCGCTCATCAATATCACCTTAAGATCCTTCCGTTTCTGAAGTACCTATGAGAATAATATACAAAATGTAGGGAATTAAAGCAAACGAAATGTGTATTTTTATTACTAGTCCAGCAATAAAAAGAATCTTAAACTTTGGTGATATATATGTAGTAAAATAGTTTATTTACCATTGTATTTCTGTGACAAAATTAAAAATAACGGAAACTTTTTATGTTGTAGCAGAGTCAGCAACTGATTTTCGATTGTCTTGAACATCAAGAGTGTTGACAGTTTTAAGGTAGAGAATTAAATAGTTATGTCTGTTTAAAATGTAGTTTAACACACTACTTGCTAAATACGATCTACACAACTTTCAATTAAACAGTTTATACAGAGCAAAGACAAAAATACCTTCTTTAACATGTACATAGCCAGGTCTATATGGCTGTCTCTTTCATGTACCTCATCTAGTATGATGTGGCTAAAATTACCCAAACTCTGGTTAATTTCAAGATCAGTCAACAAAATACCTGTTGTACAATACTGTATACTTCCACGTGGTCTTTCTGCTACTCTGAAAAATAAAAACAAAAGGGATATTATGCACTTTGCTGAATACTTTATTTTTTTTTATCTGCAAAAAATACACAATAACATTTAGAAATGTTGTCCTCCTATGATCAGTGCAAACCATAGTTATTAAGAAAAATTGTCATTTTGAGAAATCTTTTAAACAAGCGAATAGCAGTTGAAGAATAGGAAACCCAAACAGGATTTACAGAGCAAAAAAAACAGCATCAAGATAAAGTGTTAGGAATCTTGTAACATAAATTCCTAAATTAAAATACTGACCTTTCCAGCCTCACAGCAAAACCAACTGATTGGCCAAGGCGTTCAGCTCTCTCTTTGGCCACTCTCATAGCTAAAGACGATGCTGCTATGCGCCTCGGTTGTGTGACCAAAATCTTGACATATGCACCTCTGTTGTTGCATATTGCGTCGTCTAATATAATCTGTGGTACCTGAAATGATTTTTTTTTCATTATATAGAGACACTTTAAAAATATGATTTGACTGAGATATAAATTATACCAAATAAAAATTAATAATCGACCCATTTATTATTCCACTGTTGGAATATGGGTCTCCTCTCATATTGAGAGAGTTAAGGCCATAGTCTACCACGCTGGCTAAGTGCGGGTTAGCAGACTTCACACACCTTAGAATTTTTTTTGTAAGTTCTAAGGTGTGCAAGTCTCCTCACGATATTTTCCTTCACTGTTAGCAAGTGATATTTAAACTTAAAACGCGCTTTTGTAAAGAGGTGTACGCCATGGATTTGAACTCAGCAACTTCGGAGTGAGAGGCTGAATTCTTAACTTGGCTATCACTGCTTATAAATAAGATATAAGTAGTTTACATATTTTTAAAAGAAACATACCCACATACACAAAAACACTCATATATTTAAAGAGTATTATAATATTTTAGCTAATAAGAACAAAAAATACATTTTGGCCAAGGTAACTTTGATGTTCAATCTACTCTTTGAAGGGATGTTTCCTCAATAAATCTTTTAAATATTGTGTTATCCAAAAGGGATGACCTAATTATCAATTGTATAAATAAGTGTATCAATACATATGACTGAAAAAGTACATCAAATTAAAAATAAACTGAAAATTGCCATTCTTTACTTGGTAGCCTCCAGGAGTGAATTTTAATTATTCATGGCCATGATCAATCTCGCTTGTGGATGTTCTATTTAAATATGTTCAGTCGTTTGACAGATTTAGACAAAGCAAACAAACATTCTTTAAATTTGTTTTGGGTATGTGAAAATATCTTTTTGAGCTTAGAATTCTTTATAGTAAATCTCTAGAAATTACTCGAGTAGAACTTAGATCTCATTATAACTCAAGGGCTGATACTACAATATTTTTTATATGAACAAATTAAAAAGCCATACTGACCTGTGTGGATTTACCACAACCAGTTTCCCCACTTATGACTATCACTTGATGTTTTGATACTGCTTTCAAAATTTCTTTCGTCTTCTTATAAGTGGGTAACTGTTCACGAAATTTCAACATTTCCTTATATTGACTTTGTTTTGTCATTATTTTGTGTTCATTGTAAAATGCCGCACACAGTTCTTCAGTGTGTGAGTTTTTTGTTATGATTGCTAGACCTCCTATGGCCAAACGTTCATCTAGTTTTTCATCAAAAGTTCCAGTTATTATGTCTTCATATCCATATTTGTATGTAGATGTATGTCTTAAATCAAGTAGTTGTTGTGGAGTTTCAGATGGTATTGTTGATATTCCACTACTAATATCTACTGTATTTGATGTTGATGGTGTAGAATTATCAAATGTGCTTGAAAGTGATGGATTATCATCTTTTGATGACCCTTGCAAACATACAGAATCATCATATTCATGGGTGGGTTCATCAGAGACATAACTTTTGTTCTCTTTTTCAGCTACTGGTTCAGAATTGTCTGATGACTGACATGGTTTGTTTATATTATCCAATGGCTCTGATTTTACAATGGAATCCTCTATCGTACCAGATTTATCAACCTGTGTTTCTGGTTGTAACACTGCATCATCATTACTGTTCTTTTGCTCTTTGGTGGATTCTGTTTTCAGATATGTTTTCAATTCAGGTAAAGGAATCTTTTCTTCTTCAGCAGTTTTTACTATAGAAAGTATGTTTTTCTTTACCGCTGCTGTTACAGCTGGTGGCATTGTGAATGTAATCTAAAAATCATAAAGTAATGGTGAAATTAATATACAGAAAAAAATAATGTTGTTTAAATGTTAGTATGAAATAAATGCATCATATTTGGCCTCTAGTACATGAAAATTAATTGCACTCATGAAAATACTGTAGATTATTTAGCAGTCAAGTTTGAAAGATGCCATCATTCCTTATGACATCACAGATTACACGATCGAGAAACACCACCCGCTTTAGATATGCAATATCACATAATCTGTGTTGTTATTATTACATACTAATCCAGAACAACATATTGTCTCTTGACATGAGTTTATCATGGAGAACAAATTATTGCAAGCACAGCTGATTAGTAGCAGAAGCAGGTGTCATATTATCTTAAAGTGCACTCTACATATAATATTTCACCAGTATAATCCATTTGCAGGTGAATTAACGATGCATTCCCCAACCCTATGCTTGGATACTAAGGTGTCATAAGAGGCAACTGAGCCAAGTGCTAGCAAATACTAGCAGAATGCATTACGGTGCTCCCTGTATAGACAGAGCTACATGCCCTTGCTACAGACTAGCAGCAGTATAGCTGGTGTGAGAAGCCACACTCTACAATCCTTAACCTGCATGCCTAGCTTGGGGAGTATAGATAAAAACCCTTTACGAGGAGGCCTATGTCCAACAGCACACTTAGTCAATCTGATGATCACCCACCAGTGTAATAACACTGAGATGCATTTGACATGAAATACTTTAATTCTAATATCCTCACCAATTTACAAGGGAGTGGAATGTGTTTCCATTTTTCTTCATTACAATGGAGATTCATTTAAAGTAATAGAATTATTTTTCATATATAAGCCCATTGTGAGTTAAATAATTAAGACAGAAGCTTTGTAAATTTTAATAACATTGAATAATAATAGTTAGTTTCAATATCAATGTATATTTTCATTATCATCAGCCTTTTCCCGTTCGCTGCTGGACATAGGCCTCTGCAATGGTACGCCGCTGAGTTCGATCTTCAGCTCTTCGCATCCACTGCTAGCCACTTTGCGTATATAGTCACTCGTATATTTTCATACCATACCTGAACTATACTAATATAACATTATGGTAATATGAATGTTTATGAATATTTTATTAATGTATAATATATAGTTTTGAATTAGGACAAATGTATTTACCGAAATTTCTTTCTTTTGTTTTCCATGGAGTTTTTTTTGTACTTGCAGATCTTTATAATATTGCCCAATTTCTCGTCCTTTTAATCCTGGTGGTCGGTGATTCAGGCGAGGTCTTTTGTATGGCCTATTCCAGTTATTAGAATCTTTAGACATCCTTAATTTACAGATATGTCTATTTTACTCACGATTTAATATATGAGATTTGTTTAAAATTGATAAATAAGCACTATCAAAATATCACGTCTATGACGCTCAGAGTGTATAATCAAATCAATCAATAAATCGATATCAGTGTTTCTAGTGTAATACTGAATACTTATGAATCAGTACTACTATCTCTGATAACACATTGCGTTCAAAAGTATTGTTTCTTGATGACATATTTATGTCAGTCATTTTCGAGGAATTTACGTTGCGAATGCCATTTTTACAACATTTTATAATCTTAGCTATATATAAAAAAGTTTAGCTCATGATAATTTACTTTTGTGTTATTTTTCCATAATATTTTCTCTGAATGTTTTTGACTTCCTTATTGTTTTGCATTCCTTATCAATGTACGATAAAATGTAAATATTTTTTTATTTCTATCGTTTGAACTATACTTAAAATTAAACGAGTTAAAATTTAGTAGGAACTTTTTTGTAATTAGAACGAGTATATTATTTTGCTTACGAGGTTTTCTAGTCTTCTCCTCTTCTCCTTTTTCTCGTCATAACGATTATTTATTAGTGTATTCAGGTTGAAGAAGTTTCTTTAAAAATATATCATTGTCTAGACCTATTAATGAAGAAACATTATACTCGCTTACTTAGCAAATTAAGATTTTAACTTATGAAGAGACATCCTTTTTGTATCCTAGTATTCTATTGAAATATATGTGTTACAATATCATTTTGATATTTATATACTCTATACATAATATACAGTACGAGCAGTAGTAGTATCTACAAAGTCAGCGATTAATATTTATGTACAGAAATATCGGAATTCTAGTCTGCAAAAACCTTATATTTAAAAATGTTAACTTGACGTTTTATTCATAGTGACCTCTTAACAGCTGATTACAAAAATATGCTTGAAAATTCATGTAAACGTTAAGTTTAAGTAGCTATGGCCTATTTTACTGTGTCGGCTGTGCCTTTTCCATTGTGATCTTAGTCCAGTCGAAAATATGAACGTGAAGGCGAAAGAAAGGAGTGACGTGAAGTTACAATGGAATTAACATTTTTGTGTTCGCATTTTTAATAAGTTGAATATATCTTTACATCATGCTGCTTAAAAATGTAAGTATATCTGGTGAAATTATGAAATAATGCTTTTAATGTGTTGTACATAGAAACGCTGTGTGATGATTTTGTTGCTTTAATTGTATTTGGATTTCTTGTATGAAAACATAGTTATTTGCATTTTAGTAGAGTTTCATTATATTTTGCAGGAGGTTTGGTCACTACGGTGCAGAGGTCGGAAGAAAAAAATCACAACTTTGATACTAATTTTAATTTTTTTGCTGAACGCTATGTTTTATGTTAGTTTAGAATTGTACAAAACGATAAGAGAAAGACATAAGGACCCATGGCTTAAAAAGTTAGTTTCTGCTTTTTTATATACATGTTTAGCGTTAAATATACTTTTGTGATGTTGTTGCATGAATGTGAAATGATATAATTTCGTCATCATCACCAGCCTATTTAAGGCCACAGCTGAACATAACTATCGCCTGAGGGATTTTGCCGATAACCCTCATGCTGGGTATTTATATGGGCATAATTGCTTATCAATATAACCCACTAAGTAGCAATTATTGAAACTGGCAATTAATTTAAGAAATAGTAACGTTACACCCGTAATCCCTGAAGGGGTAGGCAGAGGAGTGGAGTACACTCCCACATTTCACCAGTTAAGTTTATGTCCCATGGAATAGGTGGTGAGCCTATTGCCATACACTGGGCACAGATCTAGACTCTGAGTCACTAGTACAAATTCTAAATTTCTAATGTATGTTAATATATTATGTATAACAGTAGAAACTGTTCTAATGCATATAATGTGCTCATTTCATATTCAAGGATTCAAAGTGTTACATGGTATGGTGAATATTTACATGTGACCTTTAACTGTACTGTCATTCTGCTGTTTGACACAGCCCTCTCGCAAGGTGAATTAAAGTACTGTCTCAATGGGTATTCTATAGTTCCATATATGTGGCGTGTAAGACTAATTGTCATGTTGAATACAAAACTTGAATTATTTACACATACACATATTGTTTAATATGTTTTGTGTACATGATTTAAATATGTATGTACAACATATAATATGTATGAATAGTGATATGTGTTGTTATACTGTTTTTATTTGCAATATATGTTTGAAAATTGTGCCAAATGGATAAAAATTAACAACAATTGTAATTGACAGAAATGTAACCAGTTATATATTTATTTGCTTAAGTTTTTTTATATGTGCCGGTGTAAGGTAGGCTAAACAATCTAAGCTTGAACAACCCAAGTTAGATAAAAGGCTATTATTTATTTGATTAAAATGTTTTGCATCTGAAGGCATGGATAAGGTTCACTTTGTTTCACCACCTTTAACTGTATATATGGTATGTTAACTTTTAAGTTTTATATATGTGTTTCACTTGTACTACTTTACCAAAATCTAAATGCCTAGATAAGGCAGATTGCAAGGGCTTGGGAAATTAAAAAAATAATAGGTATTCCAATCTCCTTTTACATAGAATACAAAAAAAATCTGTCTTTCATTTTTGTATGACTCGTTTTTCTTTCAATAATTCGAATCTGACTGACATATTCCTATTTATTAAGTTTTGATGTGAATATTAAAGTTAGTTTTGCATATTTCAGTTTACATTATGACCCAGATTCATATGAAGATAAGAATGGGATGCGAGTCATAGTGGGTCATTATGTCGGCGGCAGCCATGGAGGGAATTTATCAGAAGGTTAGGGTTTTAGTTCAATAAAATTAATAAATGAGTTACTTGGGGAATCCCAACACATGTCTCTTTGATCGCAACTTAGACAGAGCCTTAGTGTAGATAAGTAACTAGAGGACTGAAAAATTACAAGGTGGACAGTTAAAAAAAAATCTCACTCTAAACTAAGATTATGTATGTATTTGTGATATGTTGAATATTCCTCCTAAATTAATGATTTTGTTAGTTTTCATCCGACTATGGAGAATCAAAAGGGGGCTATAATGGTGCTGCTCTAAGAGCTGTAATATTCACATTTCTGTGTAGTGATATCTGTGGGTGTGTGACATAATACTTTATACTGTTCCTTTAAATTTTTATTTGAAACGTGCGTAACGACAGTGTTGGTTAACTGCCAATCTGGACATTTAACCAGTGTGCAAAATCCTTAACTCGTGTCATACTGAGTCAACACATGTGCAACAGATGAAGTTTAATATTGTCGATACTCATGATGAATGCATCTTCAAAATCTCATTCAAGTTATTTTTCAGAAATTATCCATAGGAACAATTATTCTCCCATTGAAGGCAATGGCGAAGGTGGCAGACCAGTTCAGCTATCACCGAGAGAGATTATCACTGCCCGGGAATTATATGCTTTACATTCATACAATATTCTTGTGAGTGATAGAATATCTATCAACAGAAGTCTTCCCGACATGAGGAGTGAGAGGTACTGAACTCATAATTAAATTTAACTAATGTTTGCTTTACATATCATTTGTATGTATGTGGTTGTCTTATGAAATGGTTATCTTTATAAAAATGTTTGTAACTGGGGGGTATGATTCATGATGAAAATAAAACAAGATAAAAATTGTATTTGGTTTTCTTGTTTATCTTATCTTAAATTATGTCATTTGTCTTAAATTAAATAATTCCTACGCAAGGCGATTGCTATTTTAGTCACAGTGTTTTAAGAATTATTGCCATGATTTTTTAAATGTAATAGAAGAAAATATGTATGTAGATGGGAGGGGGTTTTATGGCGGTAAAATAATATTTTTTAAGTCTTATGGGCTACTATATCCAAATTCAAATGGCACAGGTTTCCTACTTGAGATAAAGCTAATATGTTGATATCATGTGCCAATCCAGACTTCGCCAGCAGGGTAGACTATGCCCCTAATCCTTTTTAGTTTGAAATCCACTTCAACAATGGATTGACAACAGGTTGGTGATGTTGATACTGTTGCTAGCTATAGTGTTAGGTATTGTAGGAATTGTGTTTTTAAAAGTTTAAATAAGGACAGTGGTAATGTTATCACAGGTAGACCCTCAAAAACGACTCCCTTTATCCCTTAAATCAAGAAAATTGTAGTCCATTTTCCGTGATGTGTCTTTGTATCACGCCATTTTCTATTTTCAGCTGCAAAAGTGTTCAATTTGACCTGGAGAATCTGCCAACGGCTACTGTGATTATCGTCTTCCATAACGAGGCCTGGTCGACCCTTATGAGAACTGTAATGTCTGTGATTTTGAGATGTCCCCAGGAGTTATTGAAGGAGGTAAGCGATTAGTATTAGATGTATTGTTTATTTAGAAAAGAATCTCTCATGTGTTGTTTCTTCATTGTTGAAGGTCGTGACTCTGAAAGCGTTTCGTAGTTGTGTTAGTTGTTTTCATTTCGCTTGATGAAACATAAAATATAGATCACTAGAAAATAATATTTGTTGCGTTTCTAACAGCTGATCAGATTTCTGTCTGTAATATATTTTATGTTTTGTGTGTAAGCCGGAAGAAACTCTGCAGTCTTTATCAACCTAGATTATAGATGTTAAGATTTACCATGGGATTTAACCATGGGATTGTAGGGCATAGTGTGTTGCCATTTGATGATAATGGACAACACGACAAAAAATGGAGCAATGACCGTCTGGTTGCTCTTGCGACCAGCGATTAGTCTCATGGCTAAGATTACCTTTATTGACTTTCAGATTATTTTAGTGGATGACGCAAGTGATAGAAAATACTTAGGTGAGGAGCTAGACGCGGCGGTCGCCAAACTTGACAAAGTGACCATTTTGCGGAGCAAGGAGAGGACCGGGCTGGTTGGAGCTAGGCTCATGGGCGCTAGGACTGCGACTGGTGACGTGCTAGTGTTTCTCGACGCTCATTGCGAGGTTTGTATAAAAAAGTATTTGCTTTAATGCAAGACCTTATGTTCAGACTAGGTATCTGGATGTGGTAAATACTGGGATCATGTTATATTGGTGGACATTAATGTTATATTATACTAAATTGCTCTTTTTCAAGAAATTGTTTTACGGCTAGTCAGATAAGTCGACTTATGTAAATGTTTACAAAGACGACAAAATATATGGGTTTTTTTGGTTCGAGAGATTGTAAAGGATTTTCTATTATCGTCAGGTAACACGCGGTTGGTTAGAGCCATTGTTGGAGAGAGCGGGTAGTGATGATGTCTTCATATGTCCCCATATCGATCTACTCTCCGAAGATACCTTGGCATATACTAAAAGCATTGACGCCCATTGGGGTGCCTTCAGCTGGCGACTGCATTTTCGATGGCTCATGCCAAGCAGCGAGGTCATGTTGAACAAATCTAAAAACCCTTCCAAGCCTTACCCAACTCCCGCTATGGCTGGTGGGCTGTTCGCGGTGAGAAAAAGTTTGTTTTGGCGTTTGGGTGGCTATGACGAGGGTATGTTGATATGGGGAGCGGAGAACCTAGAACTGTCATGGAGAGCATGGCAGTGCGGCGCCCGAGTAGAGATCACACCTTGCTCCAGGGTCGGACATATATTCAGACGGCATAGCCCCTACAAATATCCTGGTGGAGTGGCAAAAGTGCTGAATTCCAACTTAGCTAGGGCGGCATCGGTCTGGATGGACGAATGGGCGGAATTTTTCTTCAAATTCAACCCGTCGGTCGCGGAGATTCGCGACCAACAAAGTATCTTCGATAGATTGGAGATACGGAAAAACTTGCAGTGCAAGAGTTTCAAGTGGTATCTGGATAATGTTTGGCCGCAACATTTCTTCCCGACGAAGGAGAGATGGTTTGGCAGGATCAAGAACGAGAAGGGTTGCTGTATAGGCGTTACGGCTGGTACCCCAGGACTTGGCGGTCCAGCGTCAGGTGTGAACTGCGGCAGCGACATTGATCTAGAAAGGCTGCTCGTTTACACGCCCGAGGGTAAAATAATGGCTGACGAAGGACTGTGCCTAGAACAGGGCAACGGTCGAGCTGTGTGGAAGAGTTGTAGCGATAGTAAAATGCAAACTTGGGAACAAGTAGGTCCGAGACTCAAGACGGTTGGAGGGCAGTGTTTGACATCAATCGTTAGCGACAGCAACGACGGTGTCGGCGATCCGATGACGGCCAAACGGTGTTTGAACAGCGATGCGCAAATCTGGCATTTTGAACGTGTGCCTTGGCGCTAATATGTGATATAATTAAAATTAGTACACATTTTGCGTTTTGACGCACGTCCTTTGATAACGCACATTTTAAGAACAGAAACTTATTAAGAACAGAAAACCTATTAGGTGCAAATGTGCATTTCTGAACAAGTGCGTTTAAAACGTGCGCTAAAAAAACCGCGCGCTCAAAACGTCCAATGCGTATTAGCTGTTAGATTAAAATTATTATGTAGGCGTTTACAAATTTTCCCATTAGTATTTTATGACGTCATAGCCAAGTGTCACGTAATGTTTGTTCAATGCGTTACAACTAAATATTTCGTTCGGTAGTAACGTAACCGATTATAATCTTAACATGCATTTATTTTACGTTTTTTGATATTATTGTATTTTTTTATCAATTTTGTATTATTTACGTAAATAGGATCAAGGTAATCCTGGTGATAATGTAAGCGATAGTTTTAAGGTTATGATACCATCTGTGATTTTAATAGAAGAATCGATTATTTCCGTTAGTACAATATTATTCATAACTCGCAATATATTGTTGTTCCCTGAATATTTTAGATAGGAATCAATTATAAATATTGTTATGCCTAAATATATCTTGTTTTTGAAAACGATTATGTACTTCAAACATAGTATATCGGCAGTGGTATCTACACCATAGACTCTAGAATAGTTTTTGAATTTGGAGTTAGGAAAGATTTTCTGGTACTATTCTGTACACAAAGTAATTATCGATAGACTTTGAAGGAATTGATATTTTGAGAATCACAAATTTGCAGTATTAATGCTGAGTGTGGTTGATAATAATATAATTGTTATTTTCGTTATTTCTAAATTCCACTAAATATTGTTACCATTTATAAAAATGAGGTATAACTCGGAGGGTTGATACGTATATAAAATTTCAGTATTATGCCGAAAAATGTGCTTCGTTCTATTGGCATTTGTGGCAACCCTCTCTCTTTTATGCTTCCAGAATTTAGTACTGTTGGATGTTTTGGTAGTAAGGCAATATTTGTGACCGTGGTGGGTGTGACCGTGGATTGTTATATACATAAGTACATTTGTAGTACAAAAATGGCATTTTTATGTAAAATTAGTTATCTATATGGAGACTTGATAAAGTTAGATATTATGTTCCTCAACACACTGTTGAATTGTCCAGCGATTTAAACACAACGTTATACAAAGAAGTGTTATGTTTTTGACTATTTTTGTCTTTTAATTATTATTTTATGGAAATGATAGATTGATGAAGTTAATAAATACAGTATTGACAAGATAACTAGATCCTTGATGGGACATGTGAAAGGGACGTTAAATTGTACTCAATAGAACGAAACATGGAATACATCTTTTTATAAAAATTATTATTTGATTTGTAACCAACTGGCAACACTTGAAATAGAATGCATCTTTTTATAAAAACTACTACCTAATTTGTAGCCAACACTTGATTAAGTCAACATATTGAGATAACTCTCCACACGACGAGCTAAACTGGTTACTTAACTAATGAAGATTGGATAACAGCTATGTATGCAGTTAGTCTGTATGATTTAAGGTTTTCTTTCCAGAATATTTAAATCGTTTGTTCTTTGGAATTCCACTACTTAATAAGTTAAAATGTTTTATTTAAGTTCTATGTTTTTAATTAGAATTTATATGTGGCTTTATTTTAAATTTTTTTTTACTTTAATACTCTTGAGAATCTCGTGTAAGATTCTCGGCCATAATTTTTTTTATTAACATAATTTACTAATATTTCCTTTTTTTCTCTACAACATAACGAACATGATTTTTTAAATTCGATCTGCCTTAGACTAATCTTTGAAATCGCTTATTACAAACATGTACAAAAATATTATTTTTTATGCAAAACTTATGATTGCCTCGTTGGTCGATTGATTGCAAGCGCGATTGCCGATTGGGAGGTCATGAGTTCAAATCCCGAGTCGGGTACTATTGGAATTTCTAGTGGTGACTCGGATTCTGGATCTGTGCCCCGTGTATGGCAATAGGCTCACCAGCTATTCCATGGGACTTAAAAACGTACCTGGTGAAACGTGGGAGTCTACTAAACTCCTCCGTTTACCTCTTCGGGGATTACAGGCGTGATGTTACGTTTTTATGCAAAATATATATTAGCCAGTCCTGAAAAGTATTGGGAACTATTAGTAATCCACATGTTATTAGTAATCTTTTCGGATTAATAATACTATACGTTTCACCTTACTGTGTATCTTTAGAACATTCTAGAAAATACAGTATATAGTTCCAGTTTATAGTTCCAGTTATTCCAGTTAAATGAACAATAAAACTTTAAAGTTAGATTGTATTTTAAATACATATGTAATATCGTAAAGGTTGTGTTAAATGTACTAATTTTAGACTAGACAGCGACAATTCCTAGATATTATGAGAATTAAAATGTAGTCGCCGAATAAAGGCCAAAATTTTGTATAACTATATTTTATTTCCAAATAGATGTTAGACAAAAGGAGGAATATGTGTTATGATTTGCGTTAGTTTTAAAACAGGTAGATTTTTTATTTATTCGCGCATCGACGATATATTTCAAGTGTTTCCATTTCTTAGTAAAAATCTAACTTATTGTGTTTTTTTAAGTTCAAGGTGTGAGTTATCAATTTTTATAAAACTTTCTAAGCGGCGTTTGAGCTCTATTTAGCGCCTTGTAGGTACATTTCAATTTGAAATGTATGAGTACCTATGTACCGTATATTCCCCCTTTTGTATAATACTTCTCTTATTAAACTACCTATACTGTTATAGACGAGTGGTTTAATAGAATATGGCACTTTGGAATTTCTAGCCAATCGACAATATTGCACAAAGTTCAAAATAAAATCGAATATTTACAAATAAACATGCATTTTTATTTCACTTAATCTGATTGGACACCATGAATGGTTAACATGCGTTCACCTTAAAATGAAGTATAGGACCATAGACAATAATATAGGAAGATATTGTGATGTGGAACGCACTGCTGAGTTGCAGTCGTTGCGGTTGCAAATGTGACATCTCGCATCACTGTGTCCTCGTGCCCTCTCGACTGCTTCTAGGCCTTGGCAGACTGAATCCACCTGCGCACGAGGAATGCAACCCCGAATAACGTCTACTGTGTTGCCAACTGAAAGTAAAAATGAATGTTAACAAAAATTAAATTATCATGTCAGATCTGTTATAGGCAAGACAGGGAGCTTCGAGTGCCGAAAAGATAAATAGAGATACAAAATCAACGTAATTTTCTGATTTATGTGTTTTGCATTGTTTTTAATTCACTTTTATTATTGACGTAAAGTATCGATATTACAATACGTATTCAGATAGCAATGACAGCAATGTTGCCATGTTGCTTGGTTTGATAATGACTAAATGACATCATAATAAACATTGTATTGGTTCTAAGATACCGGTGAGTACGTACACGTCTTGTCATCTGGCGTGGCGACCATCTTTAAACAGCGATATTCTATAGGGATTCTGGAGTCTGTCGACGGCGGTGGATGGCCCAGGTTGTGAACC